>JAPYYQ010002133.1:0-22922 GCA_030522585.1 Anagyrus pseudococci | reverse complement strand
TTTCCTAATTTTGTTACAAAAGATACAAAAATTGTATTTCAGATAAATATTATTGTTGAGAAAGCACACTGCTAAAGTAGTTAGCAGCGGTTTTTTCAATGAGATTTGCAACTTTGCAACTATCTACATAGCTTTTTATTCTCTTTTAAGTGTATCTCGGATAAATGCTTCCGGATTGGCAATTTCTTTTTGGCACACTTGTTTTACGAATTGAAGGAAATTTTAGTTCTGTTTTAATTTTTATAACTGCACTTGTACTCATTAAATTATAATTTTTTAGCAATTGATCAAGATAAAATTAAACAGACATTTTTTGAAACTTTACCTTTTTGCTGTCCATACCGGAGGTTGAATTGGTCACCGGCTGGTCAAGCCTGAAAAGAAACATTTTTATTAGTTATTCGTTATTTTTTATTTGATTTAAATAACTTTAAACCTAAATTTAACACCAAGTAAGAATGCGAATTGCAGACATCATTTTATTTTTTTATGAGAAGGTTCCCGTTACAGATTTAAAATAAACAAAAATAAAATAAATTATGTTAATGAAATAAATATTGCGACTTAGACGCGTGAATAATTTGGGAGGCTACACCCGAGATTCCCTATCAAATTTTTATTCTAACGCGTACATATTTAATATAGGAGCATCCAAGATTAAAGTTGTTAAAAAAAAAAGAAAAAGGGTATAGCAAGCAAGAGTCAAATAAGAAGTTTTTCAATTTTGCAAGGCTTATGAAAATATGTAGTTCATAAGGATGGCGCGAACGAGATTACCTTCCGGAATTTAAAATTTCATTCTACCCTCGCCCCCTCCCCTTAACGAACGCGGGAAAGGACAAGTCGAAACGAATCAGTCACGGGCTGAAGAGGAAGGTAAAGGAAAAAGTCTCGGTGAATCTGCTTATAATCGACAAGCCAGTGCTTCCGCGATTAAACAACTATAGAGCAGTAGCGCGCGAAAAGGGCCGTAACCAGTTAATTTCCATAGAAATTTCGGGCGCTACTTGCACGCTAAACTTTTGTTGCTCTTCTCCGTTTCAACGTCTTCCTGAAGAAAAAAACCTTGTTCCGATATGCAATCGTTTCTCCCTTCGCTTTACTTCTTATTTACTCGAGCTATTCTTGCTGGTCGAACAAAAAATTAGAGACTTAAATGATTCATATGAGCAATGTGAATGATAAATCATAATTTATGCATTGTTATTTTTTAATATACTTAATAACAACATAAGGGTAATGTATTTTCAAATGCCAAAGAGTATGTAAAGTTTATAAAACACCTCGCTTTAAGAAAAAATAGTGTTAAAGGGGAGGAGAGGGCTATGTGGAACGCAAGGTAAGGAAATAAAGAAATACCCGATAACGAAATCTGCCAAGATAAGTGAAACTTGAAAAGAGAGCTGATGGAATTTCCCATGTATTTTTCAGCGATAAAATCAAATGCACGCGCGCGGATTTCAAAGAATCGGGCACATACTAATATTTTAGCGCTGAAAATTTTTCAAGAGGAGGAGTCATCGACCCAGACAATTTTTGCCGACAATGAGGAGAGCAGGCTACATCCGCTTACTGAACTTTTTTTACGTCAAGGCTCTTTATTACTAGTATATGCCTTGTATTGGGCACCAATTTTATTCTAATGAATAGTTCTCTTTGTAAGCGCGTGGCTCTCTCTATACTTTTTGCTTTTAAATGGAAAAATATTTTTGAAATTGCGTTTTATTGAACACGAGGCGTATCAATTTTTGTTTACACAAAATACCAAATTTTTATTTCTAAGAAGTACTCCTGCTTAATTTTTCAAAATCGAAATTAGGTAGTTTTGAACTTGTGGTAAAAGTATTCGTGAGCTCCAATGTGAAGTAACGTTAAGCAAAAGGGGGTGGATTGGATTGGTCGCCGTTCATGCTCTAGTTAACCTTTGAGGAGATGTTTAGGAGTGTCTACTACAATTAACTATTTTTTTACGTCCGATATACGCATCGTTGCTCAGATCAGGTTAATTTTCAGCTACATGATTTATTCTTGACGAATTTTCCATTAGCCCAGTCCGTCCCGATTTGCAATGATGAAATATTAAATGTTCACTTTTCGACTGAACGCTCACGACAATACCGGGCTATTGCGATTGTTCGTACACTCAATGCGTTGGGCTATATGTCTCAGCGATAAAGTATAGAAAGACATGTTAATGGAAAAATCAGTAGGTTAAAATGTATGCCAGGTGTAATGGATCTAGATGAGTCTTTCATGTTTCATGTTTTTACCCTTGTGTGAATTATCATAAAAATATTATTTGAACTGTTGTTAATTTTACAGTGGCTATCTATTATAACGTATGGGCCATTGCCTATTAATTATGCAAATTCGATAATTCAATTTTGTAAATCCAATTTACAGTCTATCATTTCATTAAATTTTCTTACACTTAAGTAGTTCAAACTCGTGCTTGAGAAAACGTAAACTACAATAGCCACTAAAATATTAAGATACGTTAAATCGTCAAGTCGGCAATTTTTTATTTGTAAATTAAATGCCCAACCGTCAGCCCAACTAGCCAAAGCCAAAACACCAAGAAACACCAAAAAGAGTAAAAGTTACGCCCTTCAGCTGGAGGCGTTAAATCGTCACTACGTCGCGGTTCGTTGGATCATGTTCATTAACAACGACCAGTAAGCTCGACTGCTAACGAGCAACATGATAATAATAAATCCAAGGCTCAACGTCCTTCTGGCTGTTTCTCACTGCGAGGGAAAGGTGCTTTAACGCGGAAGGGTGTAGCTTATAGCGCGAGGCTGCTTAATCGGCCGAAGAGTAAGTCATGTTTCAATTTTATTGCGGGTGAGAATGGGAGAAGGACGCTAACCTCGACCTCTACGTCTACTTCTACCTAATTACGGCCGTATGCTAGACTTTTTTTAAGCGAAAACTCGCTCGTTATGTTTCATCTGCCAGAGTACGAAGCTTAGGGGATCTGCTACCGGCGCTGTTGTTCTCCGCAAAGCTCCGAGACGCCCACTTGCTTTGCTCGTTAAAAACTACCTGCGAGATTTTTAATTGTCCTCTCTGATGTCGCGACTAAGCTTTGTTACTAGAATAATCATAATGAAACCAGTGCTAATTATGTACAATGCTGATTTTAAACACGTGACTAAATGTGTAATGCTTTTTTAATTTTTTAATATAAAAAAATCAACAATTTTCAATATATTCATCGGATAAGTACTTTCTTATAAACTGTAGAAAATTCTAACAATCATATCGCCATTTTCAATTGAATATTATACCAAATAGCCATCTTTCCGACCAGTACATCACCAAAAAGCCTGATAATATGCATACCTACAATATTAATGTTTTCTGGTCGGAAGATGGCCTGCCTCAATTGCATTAAATAGAGTGAATATTAAAAAATGAACTAAGTTCGTTCTTTACTAAACTATTTAAATACATTTAATTAGAATATGTAGTAATTTTAACGTTGATTTGAATGATTACGTAATTGTGTTTTTTTTAAATTATCTATATAGAATTATAAGATATTAATGCGCAGCTGTACCGTTGCTCGCGTATATACGAGCCTCCTGCGCAACTATACTCAAATGAGATATTTTTCCCGAGAATTACTTCCTTTGAGCGTCCGGCGCCTTTTTCTCGAGTCCACGCTGTTTGTCGAATTTTTTTTGCCAAAGCCTTGCTCACTAGGAAAAAAAATTACCGGAGGCTTAAAAGCTGTTTAGCGGCAGGAAACCCACAGCTGCGACGCGCTGAGGTGAGCTTGCAGCTTTTATAAGCTTCGCTCTTATACGTATACCTCACCGTTGCCCAGCTTTGCCTTTAGTCTATGTACCAGCGCTCGTTTACTCGAATTTTCTTCTTTCTCCGGCTGGTCTTTTTGCCTCTTGCATTTAATCCGTCTTTATTGGAGTTTTGCTAGATAACGTGAAATTAAATTTGCCCAGAGGATTACTATTTTTGGGGCTTGATTTTATAAGGTATAGTATGGATTCATCATAAGAAAGAGAAAAAATTACGTTTGAATTAGTATAGGCAGTTTATATTATATTAATAAAAAATTAAGAAACTCTGGGAGAAATCGTAAGAAGATAGGCATACCAGTCGAGGAAGTTCCAGAGGCAGGTGAACATGGTGGTTGGCTGAGCGAGAGAGCACGTGCACCCAGAGAAGAGATAGAGAAAGAGAGAAAGCTCGCAAGCGGCGCCTCGACTCGACCGAAAATTGCAGCGTCCTCTCGACCGATCGATTCGCGGCGTCGGCGGGAGAGGCAGCTCCTAATCGAGCCCGCCAGCAGCGGAGGCAGGTTGCAGCCCGGCTTTCCCGCGGCGCCGCCTTCGAGACTCCATCGATTTCTCCCTCGAGCTCTTACGCCTGCCTGCGATTTCCTCTATTTTTTTCTTTTTTTTCACACACAGCCCACCAAAACAACCCCCGCCCTTTCTCCTTTCAACACTCGAGCGTTTGCTTGGCTAATTCTCCCCATTCACAGCACGATGATCGCTTTATTCTTCGTTTAACGTTGCTAAGAGTAATCGACCGATTCACCTGCTGACCGTTGATGTTTTGAGTGCTGATTTTCAAAATGGAGATGGAGATTATAATACGTTTGCCAATCGGAAATCATAATATTGTACGTGCTCTTCTACTTTGTAATCCGATTAAGAATAAAATTTGATTTTTTTAAAATAAACGATAATGCTTTTATTGTAATTTTATTTGTTTTTATTTATAAATCAAATTGAATTCCATTTTAGATATTAAAAACACGTTAGTAGACAGTACGTGTAATACGTATTAAAAATTTTTATTTATGAAACAAGTTGAGCAAGCTTTTCAACTTATATTACAATAATGAGAGAACGCTCCTGGAGAAATTTATGCTTCGAGGCTGATGCTCAATCCCTACTCGACTTGAGTTAGCTCGTAACTACGCTGGTAGCATTTAATCATTTAAGAATCGCTCTTGATGTATGTAAACCCATAAATCCCAAAAAAGCCAATAATACCATCCCCTTCTATCATCGCTTTCCATTGCTGCTCGGCAAATGTGAATGTTTTTCTTTTGCGTAATGATAGCAATCTAATGAAATATTGAGTGAAAAAGCATTTGATAAATTTAAATTAGGTTATGTTTATTGTCTATATTTAACCGAGAATAATAATAATCAAATAATAGGAATATACGAAATAATTTCTATAGATCTATTTGGATTATAATCACCTCCTTTCAATGCATAGACTAATTCTAATTTGCTGGCATCGTTTAAAACTAGTCAATAGTGCAGATAAAGAGTAGAAAAGCCTATCGTATGAAAATACACGGTACTCGATTAACATTTTATTTCTCAAAGTAGTGCAGCTAGTGTGCTGCTGAAAGTAGTCATTGAACGAGCTACAATTGTTGTTCCTTGGTATCTCCGTCGTAATGCCGCACACCGTTAACTTCCCTAAGAAATTATCATTTGCATGAGCATTTACGCGTTCAAGTGGCTCGTTGCCCCTGGGCATCCAGTCAACTCGCACGTCCAGACACAAACCCTTGGCTTTTTGCTTGCAAATAAATTAACGCGAATTTCGCTAGTCTCGCTTGTAGAGCGTCTCAGACAGAGATAGTCCCCGATCGGTAAGCCCTAATTACCTTTCGATCCTCATCGTCGTCGTTGTATAGTACTCAAAATATCCGTTTACCTCCCTCCCCCTTCCAGCCCTGCGCACTTTTTCTATCTTCTTTTAGACAAATTTAAACTTCACTAGAGAGTCGTGGCTTTTTACCCAGGCAACAGTTGCATGTTTTGGAATTACATTTGATTCAACATGTTTTCGCTCTTTGAGCGCGACGCTAGCCGCCGCTACAACCTTGTAACCATTCATCTCTCGCGGATGAGTTAAATTTAAAATTTTAAAGGTCTAGCTTTGCAATTTATTCAAATTTAACAAACTTTACTGAGCAAATAGCAAAAAACCATTACAACTCGCTCACCCTATCGTCTCTTTTTCATTAGCAATAGAAAATGAGAAAGCTTTCGGCTTTTTCCTTTCGCGGATCCACTTAGTCATTATTTCCCGAGAGACAAGTCGCTGCGGTAAGAAGCCAAAGCTAGCGGTGGTATTTTTTTCCCCCACGCTTTGCGCCGCGAGCTGCTCACGCTTCCGTATTGACACTTCGGCGATTGTGCGTTCACGGCAATGGGTTTTTAATTGTATTCGACGAATATTGATTGTCTTTTTCCGTTGATGATAAAAAGATGTGTTGATTTCAGAGATAATGAGATGGTAAGAAAAGGTTTTAAACGGTAAAGTGTTTTTTATTTTAGATTTGTGAAAATGTGTTTGAAAATTCCATTCTCCGGTATTTTCATTGCAGATGTGCTCACTTCAACGGGTTTGTAGAAGATTCAACAAGTATTATATTTTAAAAACAGTGTATTCAATTGCAGATAATAAAATCACACCTGCACGGTATTTAATGCGTGAATGCACGTATGTGAAAAGTTATAGAAGAAATACAGCTAGGCAATAATTCAGCCACGACTTGTGTACTCGCATTTACACCAGCTCTCTAGGGCACCAAGTCTAAAAAATCCAATTGTTCGCTTTCACGTACATCGAGGTAAGTATAATGTAAACTCGCGATTTCCTAAGCCTCCTTATTCCCTTGAGCCCCACGAGTCTAGCCTTTACGAGCCAATGCATCAGCCTCTTGCACAAATTCAAGGCATTCGCGTTCCACTGGCTCCCCCACCGACATCTCCACCTCCAATTTTTGCAAGTTCCACTCCCTTGCAGTGCGGTTAGTCGATTGTACAAACAAGCACACAGAGCCTTAGCACAGAGATAACCGCGAAAACCGCTCTTGAGACGCTCGGAAATCGTAATACACACTAAGCGTATAGACGTAACAAGCCAGCCGTATAGCTGTAGTGGCCGGCCGGGGAGGTCGATGACGCCGCCGCCGCCGGGAGAGTGAGAGAGACCGGCTCGCGCGCACTGCACTGTGAACACCAGTAGGACCGCCGCCGCCGCCGCCCTCGACTGCACGTGCCACGTAGTATTTGGCCCGGCTTCGGGGACACACGTTGTCTACCTCCTCAGCCTGTAATTCTAGAGGTAGAAGACAGTCCGAGCGTGTGTGTGTGAGAGAGAGAGAGAAAGCGTGGAAGCCGCGCGAGGGGCTCAGAGAAGAGAGAGATCGCGGTTGGTCAGACTGCTGCGAGGACGGCGAGGGCACGACTAGCTCGAATCCGCTCTGCTGGCTGCCGGCGCTGGCGCCTCTCCTCCTCGCTGCCTGCCACCCCCTGCGATGCTTGCTCGCGCTCTCTCGCTTGTTCCGCGTACGCCCGGCCGCAGCTAGTCTTTCTCGCTCTCCTTCTCCAGCCGGCTGAGAGAAGGAGAGCCAAGGGGTGAGAGAGGAGCGCCAGGGGAGGAAGGTAGGGGTTGGAGCTGCCGCCGCCGCCGCCACCACGGATATTCGGATGTGCGCGAGTACGGGACCGGCGCTGTTGGTTCGCGCGCATCTCGACGTTTGCTCGACTAGCGCAGCAGCCGGCACGCTGCGCTCAGCCGCCTTTTCTCCGTTTTCACATGGCGTACTCCCACAGGCCCGCGCACACCCTATCTCGGGCTCCCTCCACCTATACTACTGCTTCCTTTGTCCTTTTCGATTTTTTCCGTTTTCGACGTGCTTATTCCTTTAGCCCCCATCCCATTCCGGCTTTTTGCACTATCTCTTTATCTCACATCCGCCTCTCTTGACTCTTTTTTTCGTCCTCGTTTTTCTTATCTCTTGCACATTTCGGCAGAGTTTGCATTGTTTTGCGCGTTTATGCTTCTTCGATATAAAGAGCAGCGTTTTGTGCATTTATACAAATACAACGCTTTTTGCCCTGATTGTTCCCTATGAAGGAGCCATTGTCCTTTTTTTCATTTTAGTGCTCATGTGTTTTGAATTTTTCATTTGGCTCGAAGCTTAGGTAGCCTGCAAGGAAGAGATAGTCTGGTTTGGGCAGTTGAATAATTAAGGACTATTTCAAAGAACTCCAGATTAGTTGGAAATTATCGAGCTAACCTTGTTACAATTAAAAAACATTTGTTAATCCAAACGAAATAGAATTTGGGAGATTGAATAAGTGCTTATGAAACGCCAAACTTTCTACTCGTAAAAATAAACATTTCGAGTTGTTATGCACCAAAGCTGTGCAAAATTTTAATAAGCCAGAATCAGAATAATGTAAGAAAACGTAATTAAAATCGGATGCTCCAGGGGTCTCTATGCAATATTTCACGCGCATCATACCCCCCCCCCCGCCCTCCCTTCCTAACCCCGCAGAGTCGTAATATTTGCTTGGCTCTACCTACGGTAAATATACCAAGTACTCTCTTTGCTTAGCCTTTGAGGCGGTAGCATTGTGTTCCATTTGCAGCTGGTTCTCCGGCAACTGCAACCCTCTCTCTACGGCCCAAGAGTGCACTCGAAAAATTTTTCGCATCTTTTCACAAGGCTTCTTATACACGTGTTTTTGATGTAACTATTCTGCGCGAGAATTTTCCAAGTCGCTATACTTGCCGAGCGCTTGTACAAAGACTTGAAAGGTCATTTTTTCAAAATGATATATAGCTCAGCGTTACAGGATTCGAGTAGGTTTTACAAAAGAAATAATATCTAGGTAAATGACGTTGAACCTGAAACTGGAAATGTTTTAATTAATCTGCAGGCTAAAGCCGCGATGTGCCAAATAGCCAGGCATTGTTAATTACAGCGGTTCATCATCCCTCGGAATAAATTTATAAAACAGGGCATAATTACATCCAGTAAAGCATCGGCCTCCCGCTGCTCGTTTCCCAGTGTCACGCGCATACGCCCAGCCCATAGACTCGTATAAGAATGGGGTAGGTAGTGCAGAAAAAAGTGGAAAGAGGTGTATGCGAGGAAAAATATCACCAAGGAGTAGGTGAAAAACGCTGCGACGTAGAAGGGAGCCCAGGATTTTAACGAGCCTCATTAAGCCCTGGTGCACTGGGTAAAGATGTACGATTGCTGCGAGCCATTTGCCGGCTTGCATTTCAAAATGAGTAAACTGTTGCTTGCGAATTATAATTTTTTTCACTTTTCTTTTCGACTTTGTAAATACACCTTTTATACTCTAGAAGATTTTTCCACCATTTTTAAGTGGTCGCCTGATATTTTAGCTATTTTTTCTACTTGAAATGCTATTTAAGAATTTTTTACTTATTATATAATGATTTCGAGCAAATTTTATAATAAAGTTATCAAACGAAAGCTTTGATAAATAAAACAAGGGCTTGTAATTGAAGAGATGAATGTATTCTGTTATTTCCTTTTTAGCTTCTGTTATTTCCTTTAAAAATTCAGCTTATGAGTACGTCCGGATTTTGGTTGAGCGTGAGGGGATATTCTTTCATCCGGATTTAATGTGATTGAAGTATAGGGGGAAATGGACAAAGGGAATTAAGTAATCTTCAAAAGACAAAGACTCGTTTCCTTTTTTGCTGTGTTACAAATAATTTTGCGCAAATTTTCAAATAGACTTTTCAATTATTGAACGGAAATTCTTGAAGTTTTAGTATTTTTTTAGTAGATTTTAATATCTGAAACACTTTTCTAATTAATCGCGTAACTGTGTTATTTTAACAAAGTTAAAAGCATGAATAATGATTAACATTTTATTAAAATCAATATGAATGCTCGTCTTATTTCAGCAAACAACTGAATATTGCCATTTAAGAATGTCATTGTTAAATCAAATGATGAATCTGACAATCGACTAACTCTGGGTGAAAAATGAAAAATAAAAGACTTTTTTGTTGTCCAAACGCCGTCTAAAAGAAAAATCTCTAGGCCTTAGTATTTTTTTCAGAAACTGCACGGTAGTCACGGGTGGGTTAGACCACAGTCGGATTTTATAAAAGGTCCAAGAGAGGACAGAAATCAGGAGAAACGAGAGTCGAGTCCGGTAGAAGCAGGTCACACGCGCGGACTAGCCTCTAGGGCTGATAGGAGGGGTGGCGGGCTGGAGCGGGGCGGGAAGGGGGGTCTAAGAAGCTTTTACATTTGGTGCGCTTCCAACTTGGACTTTTCGCTCGCTCGCTCGCTCTCCTTCTTTCTGCTCCTCTTGCGTATATACCATGGCTAGATTTCCTCGTTCGCTCGCAGAGAGTCGCCCTTTACTCTTGATGGCGCTACACGGAGGTAGCGTGATTTGTTATCGCCAAGGCAAAGCCTCGCGGCTTGCCGTGTCTCTCGGTCGGCCGCGGATTTTCACAAGCCACATCAGTAGCTCGGCAGCTCATGCCGATCCCGTTCACCCGAGCCTTTTTCCCAGCCAGCCAGTCCCCTCTCCTCCAGCTCCAGGCCGTCAGTTCCAAGCTTTCCGATAAGCTCGAGAAACGAGACCGGCGTAATTTTATAAATGAAAGCCAGCTTTAAAAAGCTTTGCTTCGTTTGTCTCTCTTTAAACAGCTGGGGTGCGCAAGCTCCCTTCCGAAATTGATGCGGGAAACGAAGCTATCGGTCCTACGAAAGCTCTCGAAAAACGTAGCTACGAGTGAAAGGTGTACAGAGGAAAAGAGACGGAAAGCCACAAATCTAAACTCCAGATAGACTTGAGCCGAGCGAGGCGCTAAAATGACGAGGATAAAAGCAAAGGCTAAACTGAAAAGCAAGTACATAATTTGATTGGCGAAAGAAACGCAAGCGGTGCGCCACAGATAACACCGAGGGATCGGGGGAAAAAGCAGAGGTGCATGATAAATCAATCGAGAAAATGGTATTATTATGGAGCCAGCCAGCAGCTGGGCTTCTCTTGGGCTCATGCGGATACTAGTTATCGAGCCGCGGGCGAACGAGATAACGTACACGTCCCCGTGGACTTTGACCCTGTACGAGCAGGAGGCTATTCTAGGCTATACTCCGAAATGCTTTGCGGATGACTATCAATAATGGCTTAATTGAGGTCCGCTATACAGCGGAGGCCGCGCGAGCTTAGAGCCTGTAAAACAGAGCTGTGTGCGTTTGCCGCTTGCCTCGAGCATCTCGAGTCTCGACTAACCGAAGGAAGACCGTACAGGAGACAAAGTGACGGGAAGATACGGGTGATGGGATTTATAAGAGGATGAATTCTAGCACACAGAAAGGGCTTATTTAACTTTAGCTTTTTTCCTGGCTTTCTCAAAATAGTTTAATCAACTTTGTTCTTCTATTTATGAGATAAAGTTATATTATTTCTCTTTATTGCATGCGACCCTGGGTTTAATTATAAACAAAGTTCGCTGTAGGTGGACTTGCTAGGGGAGTTAATAAGTTAATAAGAAAGTTATTGCAGAGGATGCTAAATTCGTTGAATTTATCAAAGGTATTAGTAATGTTGTATTGCTGAAAATCCATCTGAATCGTAATTATCGTCCTGTGTGTAGTTGACAGCAGCAGTTCTCACTGCGCGGTACTTGGACGCGCGCTTTGCTGCGGTAGTGGCGGCCCCCTATAAAATATTTTAAACCTCGTTCTGGACCCCCTGCTATTTGGTTAATAGGGACTTGCTTGCCACCCTCGGCTCCTCGGCAATGAAATTCTCAGTACGTTTCACGTTCGCAGGCCGGACTTGAATATCCGCCAGAGTTCAACCTACAGCCGGTTGAAATATATATTCGGGCTCTTCCCGCAAAAACTTCAATACTGAGCATTTCGTAATTGCAACATCTTTTAATGCAAATGTCGATTTAATAGAATCGAATATTCGCGGCATAAATAAATATGTTACTCTAATAGTCCAGAAGAGTAGCAGACGACAAATGCCAGCCGTCCGATCGCAGATATCTCGAATATATAACAGGTTCACGTGTACTCTTCCTCTGTTACTGATAATTCTTCCAGTGCGATTGAATGAAGGGATAAGGCAAGCAAAGGGGCGTAGCTGTAGGCGCCAAAGCCAATACATATAGTCGCAGAACTGAGGCTTATCAACGCGCCGTAGAAGTTAGCCGCGTGTCCGGCGGCGCTTAAAACTAAAACTCTCGAGCAAATTCACTGCTCTGAGGGTACTCAAAGTCACGGATAAAAACGATACTAGTCGCGCGTGCACGAAGGACGTCGGCGAAGCCTGAAATTCCGGATAAAGACGTTGTAAATGAGAATAGCACCGATGTTGCGTGGCCTGCGTTACTCCAGCCACATTTCCGTAGGGGCGCACGCTCGTCTAGAGGGCAAGGCTTTTTCAGGATTATCTCTGGCTTAGCCGTCTGTTGCCCATGCTCTGCTACTGGCTTTTGCTCAACCTCCACCGACTCTTTTCTGCCGGTGGCCAACGGTATTAATGGCCCCAAAAATTATATAAATTTTCAACGGCTACGTTGAATCCATAAGACCGGAGCACTAGTTTTTTAGCTTGGCATTCGACTCGCTAAACTGCACTTTGATACTATTGGCTGATTACTGTTTACATACAGCACTTTCGAAACAAAAGGGAATGCGTCGAACATCTAGCATGAGAGGTAGAAGAAGAGCAGTAAAGCAAAGTTCTGAGGTTGCGCTGTGGCTCTGGCATGGTTATATGGCTGGCGAACGAACGCGATCGGCCTGTGTATAATGTAGCCTTCTCGGGAATGGCTGAGAGCAGCGTGGCGGTGGCGGGGGCTACTCGTAAAAAGCCAGATCAGCCAGTCGCTTACGATCGCCGAGGTGGACTCGTAAAAAACAGCGGGCTTTTGTCGAGCGATATCCGCCCGCGTCTCGCTGCTAGATATCAGTGGTGAAACTCTTTGGAGGTAGGGTTAGACTTTCGCAGGCCCGAATTATATACAGAGTCTTCGGCTTTTCAGCAGCAGCGAGAGCAGCAGCGAAAGACACGCCTGAAGGATCTACGAGCCGAGGCAGGGTTATTTACGGGAGCCAGACGGGGCGTTGCGAGGGGAAGGCAATATCGAGGCGGCACGCGAAAGAAGAGCTCTCCGCAGCGTCACGCTCCGGGGCGCTTCGGAAATATGAGGGAGAAGCGACCCAGCCGATTCTACTTGGGCTTCTTGCAAACTTTCCGAGACAGAGAGACCTTTGTCGCGGAAGTGCTTGGCTTTGTTGCCGGGCCAAGAGTTGGATGTAATTAAGAGCACGCGACCAACAGCCGACCAACTAGTTGGTCGAGATTCCTCGGAGACTTAGGACTACTACCTGAATTATTTGGCGAAAAACGAGGAAGGTTTTACGACGAATTAAAGCCAAGGTGTTTCGAGAGAAATTGGATAATTGCGGATGATGATGAGATGTCTTTGCTTTTCTTATCAGAAATCGTACAGATTTTATTCAGCTATGAATGCGGATAGGAATTTTTACATATTTTAGTTAGCTGACATTATATTATCGAGATTTTGTATAATCACTAAAAATAAAAGATAGACAATTCTTTATAGTCTTTCACTAAAGAGTATAAAAAGTTTCTACTATGTTCGAAGCAAATATAAAAGTGTCTATTTAAATTTTTGTCAAATAATTTCTTATCAAACAGCTAATTCAAAAGCTGACTTTGTCCGATAATACGATTTGAAAAGTTAATCTTACTTACAAACTCTAAAAAAATTGGAAAACTCTTTAACCACAAATAAATAAGGTAAAACGCCCAATAACGGGACAAAGTAAATATCGATACCTAAATCAGCACAGCTAAATATATGTGATCAAAAATATAAAAATATGAATTAAAAAATTTTTTTTGTAATCTAGGCCATCTTAATTATGGGATAAAACAAAAATTATATAAAAGTATAATAAAGTAACCACCCTAATCGGCGTGTCCCAATAATGGTCTAATAGTCACTTTTAGCCCAATAGCGGGACAATGCTAAAATGAATCTATCCCGATATTGGTCTTTGAGATGCTAATTTTTAAAATGAATTTTTAAAATAATTTAAAAATGAAAGTAAACAACGTTTGTGTCTTTATAAAGATAAAAACCTTAATTATTCTACGGTATCTTACTTTTGCGGCTAGTAAAAGTACAGCAAGAGAAACATAAGAAATAGTAGAAAATTTCAGTTAGCCTGTCCCGGTATTGGGCATTTTACCTTAGTTTATCATTGCAAGTTTCATTCGACGATAGACAGTTCATTAAATATTTAAAACCTCAGTCTCAAACATAAAAAGCGTAAAACATTGAAACACTTGAAATTTAGAAAGTCTCCTAGGATATTTTTTATTTTTGCCTCGATGTAGCCGGTCGTTCGTAAATAAGTACTTAAAGCTTATCCGCAAGCACGGGATTGAACGTTATAGGGTAGTGCGGGTAAGTCAGACAGTGACTTTACTTACCGCGGGTGTTGGGCGCAGCCGCGCGGCACTGTGTGGCAGTTGTTGATCGTCGGGGGTAGTGGCTGGTAGCCCGGGAGCGTTGGCTCATGTCTGTGGGGTGGCTCGTTGGCTTGTTGCTGATGATGCCCGTGCGTGAACTGCAGGGAGCTGCGCAGACTCCCCGGCAGATGGCGATGCGGCGTCAACTGCTCACTGCGAATCAACGTTTTTTTTATTCCTTACTTTGCAGCTAAAACTCATCGTTCACATTAATATAACGTGTTTATTTCTAAGAAATTTGAAAAGTGGTTTTTCCACGACTATCGCTCTAGGACGTCGTTGCAACTGATTGCGTCGCTGACGATTCGTTTTACGTTGGCTTAATTTTGAAATAGATTAAGCCAGCATTAAATTGGTAGTGTGTTTTTATTTATGCAAAACTCTAAATGATTTGTAAAAGTCGTTATTAGAAAACGGGATTTTGAAAACTCAAACGGGCACGGAAAATTTTAAAGAATATGCAAAACTCGTTAATAAAAACTACATATAAATAAAAAACATCAAAGCAAGAGGTAGATGAATATTTTACCACCCGCGTCCTAAATCATCCAGAGTTGTATAACTTGTTTCGTAAATTTTTCTACAGCCAGGTCAGGCTTCATTTTTTTACTAGGCGTTTTTAAAATTTAGAGTACATCAAAGGCAGGACGATAAAGTAAAGTTTTTTGAAAAACCGACGTTGCCGGCAAATTTTTGTCCTTAACTACCTCATGTCATTAAATTAATTTTAAGTGAATAAGCGAGTAAACAAATGAATCACATAATAAATAAGCAAATTTATATAAATCTATGAGTGGAAATTTAAAATAAAACAACAAGCTAGAAGGGTTCTTGCAACCGTCAACGTCCAATAAAATTTAAGAATGAAAAGAAAAAAAATATCCATGCAAACAATAGTACAAGACCCGAAGATTTGAGGCAATAGTCCCCAGGTAAACTCAAACTCTCGAGCAGCTAATGACTTGGTTACCCGTTATACCCACGCACATATAAGCCGCTCCCACTCTTCCTTCCCCGGAGAATTGAGCGTGTATATTTATTTCCAGGTCCCATCGCCGGTTCACCTGCTACCAATTACCTGGCCAAGCGAAAGAGCTACTTCCGGGGCCCACGTTCCCCAGCTGCTGCTCTGCCAGCGTCACGAAAAACCGTTTTTTTTTCATTCTCCACCGCTCGCGCTCCTCTAGAAATGTGCCTCTCATTTAGCGCTGCGCTTATCTGACTAATAATACGTACGACGCGGAAGCGCACGAAGATAAGCTATATGGGACACTGAAGAGATGTCGAGTTGGCAGATTTTATCGGATAGGCTTGAATCCTTGGAAAAAGTGAACTGTGCAATTGCTCGATTTACTTGCTTGCAACGAAATGCAGTCAGCTAATTTTCGGAAAGTTACCAATGGATATTTTAGCTGTATTGCTCCCAAACGGGATGCAGAAAGAGCTTAAATAAAAAAAAGCCACGCAAAAGTGAGTCTAGCAAGCATTCGATCTCTCGTGATTAACGTGCAGCTAAGTGCTCGATTGAGAGATATGCGCCCGCAGTGAAAAGAAAAAAGAAACTAAACCGAAGGAGAGAAAGAGCAAGGGCTTGCTGGAAATGCATGTGCGATTACGGCATTTCCTCGGTACGATGAACTGCTCGCTCCTTGCCGATAGCCGGCAGCCGTAGCTAATAGAGCCGAGAGGAACGAGGCGAGCTTTACAAGTCGAACGTGACGCGGCCAGTAGCGGCGGAATGCGCATCGGAAATGGAAGACTTTTCCGGGAGCTTCTGCTCGGCGGCTCTGCGCTATGAGCTATGACGGCTCGCGACAACTGTCGCTCGCTAGAAATTTCCCCGGAGTTTGCTATGTATAGGCATGCGCAAGAGACTCTAGCTGCCAGATACCTCGAGGAGCGTATAGGCTCTAGGACGAATACGACCAAGTTCACGCATCTTCTCTCGCTTTTTCCTCTCCTCCCCATCCGCCAGGCTTACCCTATCACAATTTCTTTTGCCCTATCTTTCTGCTTCTCCATTTCTTCACGGGGTAAATAAGCTCGCGCAAGAAGCGCCAGCCGAGGCTGACAGCTGACACATCAGCCAGAACCGTCGGAAATTGCCTGTCTAATCTGACGAATGTTTGAGTTTATTTGTTTATGGCAAGATATCACGCGGATGCTCTTCGTACTTGTTGTCAATTTTGAATATTTCTTTGAAGATATGGACGGAAAGGTTATGATGTAGGTGTTATAGTTAAAAATGGAGAAAATATGCTTTGGCTCCTATAAGACAGCTGGACATAAAGTGAAAACGTTCGTTCATTTGGAGTTACGCGAAAGGTGTTATATGCGTACTAATAAATTACAATAAGCACAAGTAAGGTAATGAATAGTCTTGTTAAAGCCGTAGCGCCACGTTCATAAATGAATTAGCCGCGTCGTTCACGACAATGGCCGGCAAAGCAGTTCAACTAACTGTCCGCGTCGCGAGGGGCGAGGGAAAGAGAGAGAAAGAGAGATTAACAGTCATAAAAGATAAAAAATTGAATGAAGCTCCCGCCTTATTTAGCCGTTCGTCTACGTATACGCGCGAGAAATGCCTTTTCCCCCTGCTCTTGTCGGCGCAATAAAAGAGTCGCTCGCGATAATTCCCGGTTTTATCTCAATTACGAATGAAGTGTTGCAATTTCAACGAAGCACTTGCCTCGAATCGCCCGTCAGTTCGGTCATTGTCAGGCTCGAGGAGCGCAGAGAGTCTCATTTCCACTTTATACAGTAATAGCCCAAAGTACAAGGGGGTAATCTTGCGAAAAGAGCATAGCTTCAGCCCGAAGCATCGAGCTAGCCAACTCTAACGCTTTCAGGCTATAGGTCCAAGGCCATTGTTTAGTTATGCCCCAAGAGCCATCGACAATACACCGGAAATCTGGGCTGTCCAGCAACAGTTGCAGTAGCTGTCCGGCAAAATAATCAGGTCGATCCGTATTACGCTCCCATTAGCATAAGAACAAAACGGACTCGCGGCGGACGCACACCTTGCCGCGGTATCGGCACTCGGTATTGCTGCAGCTACGCGCTTCGCTGACTCTTCCGCTCCCACGACCTTGGCCAGACCATTACGGCAGGAGAAGCCCGACGACGAGTAGGGCCTTTGACTAAACTTGATGTAGCGGCAGCGGCGGCTTCTTATCGCCCGCTTTTATCGCGCCATGGGCTTATTGTGTGTTTACGAAAATGTTGCCTGAGACGAGAGCCGACGTGACAAAGACGACGGCTCTTCTGGAACTTTTGTATCTTTCAGGGAGAAACGCGATAAGGGCTTGGCGGCGAGGTGAACGAGAGATGACCCCGGAGCCGAGTGATGAATGAAAGCTTGAACGGTCAAGTGATTGTGTTATTGCAAAGGATGTGTTACAAGACGGAGCGAATATGCAGTGCTCGGGTGAAATCTATGTAGCTACGGAGTGTTGAAGAACCGCATTGTTCTATATTTTACAAGCATCGCGAATAACAAGTGAAAGCAAACGAGGATAAATTATAGTGTTTTTACGTAAAGCGACCGGTTTACATACAGCTGGAGGCTTTCGGGGGATTATCCTAATTAATATGCTGCGAGCCTCTCAAACAATACGAGCCAGGCAAAAAGTCGCGAAAGAAGAATGACAGCGTGACTCATGAGATTCATTCGAGTCTTGAGTTGCGGCTTGTCCGAGCGAGTATTGTTCCTGCGTCTCCGCAAAGATGAGCTGCTGTCGAAGTAGCGAGCGACGAGTAGGCACGTTGAGCGAGAGAAAAAAAGCAGCCCGAGATAAATGGAGGAGGGGAGGGGAAGAAACAGAGAAAGACGAAGGCGCAAAGAGGAGTGTAGGGGAAATGCCGGTGAGCCGGGGCTTGAGCGCGTAACCGTCATTTCGCGAGCTCCCCTAGACGCGTACACTTGGACTCGTGTAGGTAATCGCGTAGAGGCCCGGCTCCGCGGGCTGCTTATTTAATTTTAAACACGCGCCTTTGTACTTGAGAGGCCCTGCGGCGTAATGGAAGTAGCGAGAGCGGCCCCGGCTGGTCAGCGCACCGCTAGCATGCGCTTTCTCAGCGAGTCTCTCCGCTAGACGGGTTATTCCATGAGACGCGCGTAGACGCTAGGGAGCTCGCTCGGCTAAGGACAATCTCTGCTTTCGACTTTTTTCCTTTACCAGGCTGTGCATCGAACGAGCCCCGGGAAATTGTGAAATTTTTCATGTCGCTGCAGCAGGCTCGATCTATGTTATAGTGGCACTCGGGGAAGCCCCTCGCACCTGGGCCAGGTTCGCCAAGAGCCAACTCTGTATTGGCGATTCCACCTTGGGACTCGGCGAAGGCAAAGTAAAGCTATTGATCACTTGGATTACGCTTGGCCCGACTATAGCGTTGCAAACTTGAAAATACATCGAGGGAGCGGTGTTGGGTTGTGCCAAAAAATACGTTTTCATGCGGCATTCGAAAAACTATTACTCCCTTGGCGTCGTGCATATTGGGAACGCGAGGGCGTTAATTGCACCCAAGCCATTTGTTAGGCTGAGCGAATATGAGCGCGCGCTTGTTCATTGTTTCAACAGCCTCGTTACATAGTCTGTGGATGTGCAGTTATATATTATTACCGCGCCGTTCCACTCGTAACAACGAATTAAACGAGTCATATTTTAAGTCTAATGCTACGCGCTTGAAAATATCGCCGCTGCAAAAGAACCTGCCACGACTCTTTTGTTTTAATGCGCGAAATTCCACGAATTCAAGTAAACGCAAGTGGACAAAGATAATATTATCACGTGCGTCTCCGGTTGATAATGCCGCGATTACAACTTGCGCCGTACTGTAGAAACATTTGGCCGGCACCGGTTCACAGCTACATTGAGAGGATCGACGGAGAAGAAAGTTGGACGGCGGCAAGGAGGTCGGGCAGCTTAGCGCCTCCCGGCACGATGAGACCTGCTGCTGGAGATGCATCTTTCGTGCAGACAAGGAAGAGGAGAGAAGAGGCGCTTGGTGAGGTGCTCGAAGAGGCGTCGCTGCCGCATCAGCGGCACGTGCTGAGCGGCGGCCTGGCCGGGCGGGCCAAGACAAAAGAGAGGCCTGCTCTTGGGAGCACCGAGACAGCGCCCGACTGCATATACATACGTACATGACACATGCTGCCGATCGGCCGTTGGCTTGGCTCTCCCGCTCCGAGCTCGAGCGAGTAGCAGCCGCATACCGGCTGCAGAGACAGGCATGTGCGACCGAGAGGGCTCTTGGCATTGTAGTCGCTGGGACACGTGTTTGGTTCGCGCGCGCGAAATAGCCGGGCACCAGCAGCACCGCACCTTGTTGCCGGGAGCGAGAGAAGGAGAGAGTCTGTACATGGAGCGGGCCTCCACTCGGTTCTCTCAGTTGCCGAGGCCGACAGGAAAAAAGAGAGATAATCCCTGAGACTGCGCGCGCTAGCTGCGCTTCTGCCAGTCGTTTTGCTGCTAATTTATGGACCAGAGACCATGCCTCGCCCGGCTAATCTTCAGAGCTCCTCTATCCGACTGCCCCCCCCCGCCTTTCTCTTTCACTTACGAGGGACGTGCTTTGTTAACGCGGTAATTAGACAATGTTTGCCACTGTCGCAAATGCGCTGGGCTATTTATACGCGGCAAATTTTGCCGACTACAGGTTTCATTTAATTCCGTTATTATATATCTGTTACGGAAAACGTGTAAATCAAATTTCACAAATGTTTAAACGGCTCCACAAGCGATAGACACATGCGCAGCTGATTTATGCTTTTCGAAAAGATTACACGCTAACTTATGTCGTAGAAGCTGCTTTGAAAAAATTCCAAGCAAATTAGTAAAGAAGCTGCGATAATTACTAATAAGCGAGCATCTGCGTCTCCTCAGTACGAGCAAATGTCCAAATTACCTCGGGACATTGTTAGTCTTAAAGCTGACCATCTCTTAATCCAAGCGTAGGAATAAGCCGTCCCGGAGGCGAGCAGCAGCAGCAGCAGTAAGTCCCGGCAAGCCTGTACTTTTACACTTGCTCACTAGGCGCAACATCGAGCACTCGCCTTACAAACAAACTGCAGAATCAGCAGAGCAAACCCCTCACTTGCACAGGTACACAAGACAGACACTCATATCGCGCCGAGTACGAGATGTAGAGCCAGGGAAACGCGGAAAAGCGCGTAGGTCGCACACGTGGCGGTTGTGGGGGACAAAGGAGCCCAGGCGCATCCGGCCAGAGGCGCGTTTCCGCACCGACTGGCAGGCCAGCCGGCGGAGCGCCGTCGTCGACGGCGTCGACGCTGCTGCTGCTGCACGCACGCCTTGCAGTCCGCCCCCACCACGCCAAGTGCACAGCGGCTGGAGGCTAGAGCGCGCATAGTGTGTTGGAATGCAAGCCGGCGCTGCAGCTCGAAATCCTGAGGGTCGAAGCCTCCCCCTCCACCTCGGCTTTTCCGCCCTCCTCCGCGCCACGTCCTCCGGTCTCTCGGCTTTTCCAACCCCGGGCTTTTCTCTCCGCTCGCTCTCTAGCACACCTTTTATTTTCCTCGCTCTTTTTGCCTTGGCATGACCTACCCTAGCCTTCTTTTGCACCCGGCGCCTCCTGATAAGCGGCCGTAATTTTTCCGGATGCGCTGGGAATTCGAACGGCGGCATTAGGCAAAGTTGGATTGATAACGGGTCAAACTTGGCTTTCGCAAGGCTTTTAGATTATGCGCGACGCGACTTGAACCTCCGTTTATTGGTCAAACCTTTTTTTGTGGAATTTTGAAAAAACTTCAAAATAAGTTATTGGAAAACGCGTACCGTTAAACTTTTAATGCCGACTTTTTTAAACAACTAACTATTATCAAACTGTATCTAACACATTTGTAAGTTAGTAATTTATGTTTATTGAGCTTTAAAAATGAAAAAAAGAAGAATGTGGGTAAAAAATTACATAAGCATCATTAAAGCCCTTTGCAAACATCTTTCAGACAAAGTAATAAATTCTTAGCGGAGAGCTTGAAAGATCCACCGGGGGCGGTATAATAACACATAATCTCGAGTATCTATTTCCTGCAATCGCTTCAATCAATCAGAAATGAAAAAGAGGAGGGGCTCGGGAGAGAAAGGCAGCCCGGTGCCAAAAGGAAAAAAAAACCGACACAGACCAATTAAAATATGACCACAAAATAAATCGCCAAATAGTCTACGTGAAGGGCTGGCCTCGCGTAAGCGTCATGTTTGACATGGTCCTTGATGCAGATCGACTTTGCACACGCACTGGAACCTTTTTTTCTTAAGTAAACTATTCTCTGGTGAATGAGAGAGGAACGCGCTAGGGGCAACAGAGACGAAGGAGGCGCAAGCAATTGCATTTGAATAAACGTAGAGAATAGACAGTCGTAGTAGTATTAGCAACAGCAGTTGTAACTCTCTTTGTAGCTGCTCTTCTTTTTGGCCGTTATTATGATTATTATTATTATTATCATTATTTAAGCGATGAGTTATTTCGCCCTACATAGTTTGTAACTAATTTGTTCTAATTTAATCGACATTTGGAGGCCAGGTAGTTGAAAAAAATAAAGTTGTCCAGATGTTATTTGGCTAAATAAGATCTGGACAACTCTATTTTTTTCAACTATCTGGCTATCAAAGATCAATTAAATCTAAACAAATTAGTTATTATCATTATTGTTATTTTTATCATCATTATTATTATTGCACTCTTTAGAGCCGACAACGTCAGCAGAAACGGTGCATTCGCGCCATGCATTGTTTAGAGCGCAGAGTCGCCTCAATCAGCCAAAGAATGAGAAAGAGGAAGAGAGAGACAGAGAGAGAGACAGAGAGAGAGAGAGAGAGAGAGAGAAGGGGAAAAGAGGAGAAAGAGAGTGTTGGGAGTGGAGAGGACGCACCTGATGGTCGAGACAAACTGTAGGCGAGGGTAAAACAGGTGAATACCGGGGCTGAGACTCCCAGCCCAGGTAAACTGATCTCCCCTCCTTTATTCCGGTACTCTTCCTTTCTCCTTCTCCCTCTTTCTTTTTCCCACACACGTATACTTTTTCCTATAGTCCTTACGGTTCCTTCCAAACCCGATTCTCAGAGGACTGAGTTTAGATGTTAAGAAAATCAAAAAATCAAGGATACACAAACAAAAAAACCCCTGTTAACTAACTTAGCAGTATGCTTTTTCAAAGAACAATAACAATTTTTTTATATTTGTAGTTTCAACCAACATTTTTAATTTAACCAACATTTTTAATTTTTTAATTTTTAATAAAACGTTTTTATTAATGGACACCCTAAATAAGGACAGATCGATCACAAAATTTAAACAATTCTTAAGCTGAACGGAAAATTCCAAAAAAATTCATGTATATTGTGTGTCCAAGTAACATCTAAATTTCAGTATGTGCGTGCTACTTAAAGCGATGGCATCGTTTAAAAATAGAAAAATAAATTTTTGTTCAATAAGTTACGATTTCATGAAGGTAAGAATGTATATATAATTATAATACGGGCTATTATATTGATTAAAAAATAGTATCAGGCTATTGTATTTGAAGATATA
>JAPYYQ010002132.1:0-22641 GCA_030522585.1 Anagyrus pseudococci | reverse complement strand
TTCTATTTATGGGCGCCTTTGAATGTTCAAAGGGTGTTATGCAAAAATGCTTCCTAAGCTTTTTCTTAAATTTGGCCCCGAAATTTTTAACAGTGTAGTTCCACTCTAATAGCCTGGTGGCTTGGCAACGTCAATTTTTCTTATTCGTCTGCATCTTTAAAGACTTTTTACTTGTAATGGATAACAACGCTTAGTTTCTTATTTACCTTTTCTAATCAACTTTCGATGTAAATGTATTCTAGAGTTATACTCGTAGTATTCTAAAATTGAATGCTACACTGCTGAAAATAACAATATTTATTTAATCGTTGGCGAGTAAACAAAAATAATAGCCGAGTAGCCGTGTATTATAGTATATCGAGAGTAAAGAGCTTTTTCGAAGTTATTTATGTATTTTCTCTGGTTCGACATTTGTCATCAAAGAGTAGCTATTAGTAGAAGAAGTAAGTGGAGCGGAAAGCAAGAAGAGACATTGGCAAGCACAGCGGGAGGCATTAGACCGTGGCAGCCATTAACGCGACGGGATCTCGTACGAGCGATTTCTTCCACATCTCACTATCTCACTTACATCCCGAGTGAGAGAGACAGAGAGAGTGAGTGCCCCGAACTAATCGTTGATCTTTCTTCGAGGCTAACAATAACCAACTCGAATGGAAGAACAAAAAATCACATTTATCCCCGAAACCAGTTTCACAATTTTATTTTGCTATTTGTTTTATTGATTAATACGCATTTTTTATTTGGACAGTAAAACCGTCATTTCTTAGAAATCAATTATATTGTTTTAAAAATGCGCTGCAGCGTCAAATTTTTTCTCTAATTGACAATAATAATAAGATAAATTTGAAAAACTCCGAGATTAGTCAGCGAAATGAATAACTTGCTGATAATAACGCTCGCTTTGAAAATAATGACGATTGACCAAAGTCAGCGGCGTTAAAGTATCCCTCTTAATTGGTCTTGCAAGTCGGTAATATAAAAATGAAATTTCTTCGAAACCGAAATACGTCGACTGCACGCGCGGCTCATCAAAGAAAGGGGGATAATAAATTTTTATTACCACAGAACGATGCTGTTTTTTTTCTTCTGGGAAGCTACCTACCATCTTTGTATATCTATACCAAAATCGCCCTTTTTTCAGCCAGAGGGAAAGGAAAAGAAAAAAAGCAGGAATATACTAAGTAATTCACACTTTTAAAAGACGTCGAGTTTTTTCTAAGTGATTTCAAAAAGACGCAGTAAGTGGTCTCGTTAAAGCCGCGGAGTCGTTTGAAATTGGATGAGTAGCGATGAAAGGGAGGGAGGGTAGAAGGAGGATATCGATGAAGCAGACGAGTACTCAGGATTAATTTCACCGGGCTGACGAGCCAACGTGATTGACCACAAGCGGAAATCAGGCTTCAAGATGAACTTCTCCGGCCGCGCGGGATCGAGCGGTAAGTCGCGGTGGACCTCACGCACGCATGCTCTTATTTAAGCGCACCTTTTTTGACTTTTTAACCGAAGCACGTGTGCGCCTATATTTCCGCGTCCGACGACTGGCTCCTGCAGCTCATCCTCGGGATCGTTCACACGGCCTGGCGCTCCGCACGTACATGTGTGCATGTGTGTACGTGAGGGGGCAGAGAGCCGCGGCTAAGCGGCACAACCACCCCCTCTCGGTTC
Organism: Anagyrus pseudococci; assembly: GCA_030522585.1. Taxonomy (NCBI): domain Eukaryota; kingdom Metazoa; phylum Arthropoda; class Insecta; order Hymenoptera; family Encyrtidae; genus Anagyrus; species Anagyrus pseudococci. Next base: position 20,976 of record JAPYYQ010002132.1, on the reverse strand, counting down.
GCTATTGCTGCTTCTCCTTCCTCGTCGGCGCCATCGTCATCGTCGTCGTCGCCGCCACAGCAGACGGACTGGGCTGCAGCGGGGGCACAGTGGCCGCAGCCCGCGCGCAAGAAGTCTGAGTAAGAATGCGCACACGTCTGCTATAATTATCCCGGGGTAATCACGACCCACACTACCCGGCTCTGCCTACGTACACAGCATTGGGACTGTTCACCGCAGTCCAGCCACCGTATTCCGCAAAATTAGTATTTCCATTCCGCGGGAGCCTCGGCAGTGTAGTATGGGGGGACGAACAAGAGAAAAAGGAGCGCGGCAAAGTCGATGAAGGAGAAAACCGAAAGAGAGTGTGTGTGCGAGGGAGAGAGGAGTTTTAAGGGAAGAAAGGAGCCGAGCCACGCATCGCACTCCGGCCCGCAACAAAGAATGGCCGGAGAAGCGGTCAGATATTGAAAGTGGCCGCGGAAAAAAACCAAGAGCAGAGAGAATATACGAAGGAGCAAAAGATCAAAAGATGCAGAGAGGGCAAGAGGGGAACAGCTCTCCCCCTTTCCCTCCCGCTCGCTGCCTCCATTTGCGACGGAGGGGCAGGGTAGGGCTCTGCGCTGCGTCTTAGCCGCGCTCTCTCCATTACCTCACTCCACTTATGCTCTCTCTCTCCCTCTTTCAGCGTGTTTATTTTTGCAATTTGCCCTCCTCGCCGAGGCTCGGCGCCTACTCTCCGTCGGACCTACTCGACAATTAGATTTCCTTCGCTCTCTCTCTCTCTCTCGCGACGCGTCCAATCATTATTCAGCTACTGTATAAGTGAAGGGCGCCCGAATGATCGCGCGCCCCGGCTACCTTCTTCCCTCTTTTCTTCTTACTCTTCTTTTTCTCTCTCTCCCTCTGAGATGCACTACCTTATTGCGGCGCCATCCAGCAGTCACGAATCGAGAATCTGCGTCTCGTACACACCATTAACCTTATCACGCCATTCTTCTTCTTCTTCTCCCCCTACTTCTTATTCTTCAAATATTCCATTGCAATAACGCGTTTTTTCAAGATGTCCATATTGTTTTGAAATATGAATTTTTGGTGTAAGTTAAAATAAGAATATCGTCTTTTACAACTTTCTTACGAAATATGATTTTGCTGAATAAAGTTTTGTAAAAGTTGGATGTGCACGTAAGGAAGAAAGCGGCTAAGAGGGTGCGAGTGAGAGAGAAAGAAGGGAGACTTGATGTGTGTGTAAGAAAAGGAGGGAAGAAAGAGGGGAAGGAAGAAGGAAAGAAAGGAAAGGTAGTCAGTCAGGTGGCACGAAACCACCTACACCTGCTACGAAACAATTTATCTCTTATCTTTTAGCGCCGCGTGGAGATTGCAGGTGGAGATATCGGCCATTGTATACTGCCCTACCAATACCACCTTTTTATATAACAAATACCTTTTCTTCCTTTCCGCCTCCACCTCTCCTCCCTAACCTTTATCTACCTCAACCTATTTGCACTTTTCAGCTTTTCTTAAAATCACAACTATGGCCATATTTCCACAAAGACGGGGAGAGCCATTTGATAGCTGGCCTGTGAGATAAGAAAACGAAATAAAACATTGTAAATGAAACCAATTTACCAAGGAAGTAAAAAAAAATAGTCGATAGAAAGGTAGGTGTGAGAGGTCGAAGCAGAAGATGAGAGAAGAGAGAAAAAGGTAGAAGAGGTAGGAAAGAGAGAAAAGGGTATTAAAACGGGCCTGCGTCGGTGGTGGAGCAAAAGAGAAGAGAAAAGACGATAATAAGAGTCAAATATTAAGCGTGTGAAGAATAAAGGTTCCTATTATTCGCATTGTCCGAGTGCGCGCGAGGCGAGTGTACGTCCATGTATAGGGAGTACACGCCGGGCGGGTGGGTGGGGGTCGACTGGAAGTGCGTGAGTAATTACCAAGTGCGAAAGTGCGAAAGTTAAAAACTAATCGAAGAACGCATTTATTACGAGACGACGCGATAATGAAAGAAACAAATGTAGGCGAGCAGGAAGTACGATTTTGCGGTCGTGCCTTTCGACGGCTTTTATGATTCCATTGACCGCAAGTTGAGCCAAGCCACGGCGAGGGAGAACGAATGCAGGCGCAAGCGCCCGAGAGAGAGAGAGAGGGCAAAGCTGCATTGAGATTCGCTAATTAGCCGCGGCGAAGAATTATTGTTCGACATTAGCCAGAACCTTCTTCTCGCGCCCTTTCCCTTCGATTCCTCTCCCCCGGCATATCTCGCTGCTCGCTCTTCTTCCACTCGTCCCTTTTCATCCGGGGGGCCCGACTCGCCGAACACCTTCGCTTCTCTCTCTCTCGCGGCTACATCTCTCGCCGGGGCCGATATCATTCGCGACTTTGTCTAATGAATTCTCTCAGGTACACCTCCGGCACTTACCAACTACTTTACCTGCCACTTCCATACATCACGGCGATTCACACGGCCGCGTCCCTCGCATAACTCTCGCGACACTGACTGATCGCACGTGTCAACTGTAATTCTCTATTTATTGCTGCTCAATTTTCATCATTTCCTTCCTCGGCTATATCAGCTGCTTTTATAACACCCCACCACCGCCTTCAACTGACCATCTTTACAATTTTCCGATCGGCAGAGAGCGTGCGATCCGTAAAAGAACACAGCTTGCCAGCTTTTATTTAATAAACTTGCCGATTTGCGCGCGCTGATTGATATTTCACGCCAAATATTAAATCGTCGAAAGTGAAAAGACGCAGAGTCGTTAAACGACGAGAGTATAACGGAGCTAATGCGCAAAAGTGTCGAGCAAAAGAATACAGCTTCTCTGGCCGGTACTAAAATACGGTTGTTTGTATAAAATGAGCCCCGTGAGCGGATCTCGAGCGGATGGTAGTGTAAGCACTTTCTATATCTGTATACACACGCACTGTACGAGCCCCGTGTGTATTTGTATTCAAATACATTTCGCTCGCGCGAGTCTTTGGAGGTGGCAAATGAAGTTCCAGTACATAATGCCCGGAGAGAGAGAGAAAGAGTGATGGGGTGGGAGGGGGGAAGGTGAGCATTTTAGTCGTGCGTTTACTTAATTGTCGCTTTGACGAATCGCGTTCGTCTCGCGTCTTTTCGAGGAAGACATTAAGCTCCGAGAAGAGTCACGCTCGCGACGAAGGGCGCGACGAGGGAAAAAGAGAACAAGTCCGCGGCACAAGGCGAGGGAGGAGAGAAGCAGATCAGCGAAAGCACAGACTCGCCGATGCTCCGCTGTGTATATACGTAACAGCAACTTTTGGATCTCGACGCTCCGACTAGTCGCCCACGCCTTTTTAATCCTACACGATCCACCTCGTAGTCACCCCCCGCCTTGGCGATCTCTTCTCTCCTATCTTACTTCCTTATCCTATCTTTTATTGTGTTTCCTAGCAGACTCTCGGAGCAGGCAGAGTAAGAAGAGCGAAAAGCACAGGGGAAGACGGGTAAGATAAAGGCAGAGAGTGAGAAGGAAGAGTGGCGGTGGGGGGAGGTAGATCGCGCGAAGGCAAGAGCGCTCGTCCGTTGGTTCGCTCGCTCGAGGTGGAGGGCATTAAATCAAGGCCCCGCATGCTTTGGATGGCATCTAACAAATGAGCCAATGACAAGCAGCCCCGGCGCTCGCTCGCAGCTTTCAGTGCGAGCGAGCGAGAGAGAGAGAGAGTGAGCCGGGGGAACAAAACGATAATATATTCCGAGCGCGCACGCACAGCCGAAGAAACACGCGGCCGGAGCGCCAAGCAAAGAGGACCGAAACCTCTCGACCGCCGCCGCCGCTACCCTCCCCCTCCCCCTCGCGCTACACTCAGCCTATCTGTCTTCGGGCTCGGCGGCTACAGGCGCGCGCGCGCCCACCCGATCGACATTCGACACGCTGCAACTCCCCCGGCCCACCCCCAGAGAGCCTCTTGCGAGAGAGGGATCTACTTGGGGTCGAGATTGCGCGCGGCAGCGGCTGCAGTCGGCTAGAAAAAACGACGAGCCGCCGGCGAGCGATCAACAGCCTTCGCTCCACTTTCGACTTGTATCCATCAGACGGAGCCGCGCCATTATACTCCTCTCCCGCTCGCTCTTCTTTTATTTATTCCCGCTGAAGCTTTGATACACTGCACTGCTCTGCGCGGGCTTCTTCAATTCACTGCGCATATTTTCATAAAAGTCATCTTAACGATTCCGTGAACGCGTTCATTTGGCGGGGCGCAATTAATGAACGTTTATATCGCCTCGTGTTCGTTACGAAGCTTCAGCAAATGCTGCTTTTAGAAACTGGGCGATTTCTGATAAATTTGTACTAATCTCTTCTGAATATTTTGAAGCTCATTTACTTGCTTTTCCGCGTCGAGCCTCAAAAATTCTCGGTATAATGAAAATAGACCAAAAATCAGCATAGGCTGAAATGTTTCATTTGACGCCTGTATACTCGCGTTATTATAGCTGCGCCTCCGGCGCTGGTGGGCCTTTCTCTGTTTACGAGAATGCGATGACCGAATACTGGGCTTTGAGCAGCGAATTGCCGAGGCTCCGATACAGAAAAGCCAGCAGCGAGAGCAGCCGAGAGAAAAGGACTAATGGGGATCAATAATTTAGAATATGAATTTCTATAAATCAGGGGTAATCTTTAATTTCCGAGAAGAGAGAACAGGATCGGAGCCCGTCCATCACGCGAGCGCAGAGCGACACACCGACGGTTGCCTTTGAGTCTCGCGTTCTTTTCTCTCTCTCCCTCTCTCCACTTCGTCTTATGGCTGGACTGCACGGCGTGAGCGGCTCTTTGCCGAGAGAGCGCTCGGTCATTTGTGCCGAGCTAGATTAATTGGATTAATTAGGCATTAGCGGCTCTCCAGCCCGGGGGCCTACGCGGATGCATTAGTTCTTCCAGGACGGCCCCCACCCCAAATACACATATCCCAGCCGACCAACACTTTTCAATAGCCCGACTGCTACTTCGACGTTCACAATCCTGCGAACGACCGCTCAACTTCCTTACCTTTTCTCTCTCTCACTTTTCATACCACCTTCAAATAACATTTATCCATATTTTTCGTTAATGCAAAGCTAAATTCAAACCTAATTTTTACATTAGTCCTTCCTTTCGTTTTTTTTTATAAAAAAAAACCTTATTTCTTGTCGATCGGGCTCGCTCATTTAAATCTCATCAAATTGAATACACCTTTAATTTGATTGAGCACTCTCCTCTGATGGGATCAATAATTAATTTCACATCATTTTTTTTTAGAAATCAGCAGCGGACGCAGCCGCAGCGTCGGCATATATACAGCATACACACAGGAGATAAAAATCAGTGAGGTGAATTTAACAATATTCCACATTTGTCACATTAAGCCGGCCTTCTTTTTTCCCTGCCATCAACTATTTATTCCTTCTTTTTTCCTTCGCCATAGTATATAGAATCAGGCTTCTCCCCGGCGCGTTTTTGGGCTCCTTAGTGCTAGCGATGGCACGGCCAAAGTCATTACCGGTCGAAAATTTGACACGGTTTTTACTCTTGTTGCGCCAAGTCGTCGACGTCGTCGTCGTCGCCGTCTTCGTCGTTCGTTCGTAGTAGCCGGGCGAATGAGTTCACCTATAATTATTTCCACATCTATCAACTTCTCCCCAGAGCTCTGGATGAGAGAAAAGGAATCCGAGCCACACTCTGCTGCCGCTGTTGCAGCGGCGAATGTGTCTTCGCGTTCTCTGCGCCTTCAAAGATTGAAGATATTCGGTTCTCTGCACCCGTGTCTACTTCCCTCCTCCTTTGCGCTGCTCTTTTGCCGGAGAAAGAGAGTCGCGCTCGCGCGAGAAAGAAGGGAAGAGAGAGAGAAAGAGAGTGAGCGAGTGAGCTTCTCAGAGCTTTTCTAAAGCCACCTTGGCATTATGTTGCAGCCGTATAGCCTTTTGCACGCCAGCGGACGACAAGGCGACAAAGCAAATGTATGCGTGCGCTCCTCGGAGAAATAAAAGAGAGGGAGAGAGAGAGAGACCTAAGCATTTATCTCATTTTCGCTACTTCACAAAGAGCACGCTCGCGAATGGGCTCCTCTGCCCTAAAACATTCCTTGCGGATAAAAAGTTTCAGCTCCAGCGATAACTGTGTTTCCTCTAAAATTTATTTACTTAATGAAAATTGTAACGATTTTGTGTTGCAAATATTTTCAAAACTGAATGAAACAAATATATTCGATCAGCCTAACTATTTTTAAGCCGATATTTACAAAAGTAAACAAGAGAAGAAAAAAATAATGTTTCATAAAAGAACAGAAAGGGAGGGGGAGGGGAAGAGAGGTGTCTAGATAAAAGACACAAGAAGTCGCGAAAATAAAGAGTTGGCATTTCAAAGTGGAAATTTAGCCGGCTACCTATCTATAGCAACAGCCTGCTCTGATGTATTTCTGAAGCTTGGCGAGTAGCCACCATTATGCGCATGATAATTAGAATGCGTTGGCGCGTGTCTCGATATACCCGCGCCTCTGCACTGTATTATAACGCGTACGTGTACAGAGCTCGCCCAGTCCGCGTGACCGAGCTGTATGAACAGAAATTGTGAAAAAAGAGGAAAAAGGAAAAAAAATAAAAGACAGTCAGTAAAGGATGAAAGCGGAGAAAGAGAGAGGAAGTAAGAGAAGATTGAGATGCTGAATAAGAGGGACGCCGAGGAGCTAGACCGTAACATGACTGAAGCTTCTGACTAAACGGAGTTAAATTATACGAATGGAAAAAAATGAACGAGAAGCTCACCGCGTAAATGTTACTTCTGACGCACTAAACTTCCCTACTGACAATATACAAGTAAGACAGTTGGCTGTCAACGTTTTTTCCCACACTTTTTAACAGGTTCACGTACCGCTATCGATATTTTAGGTAAATATAGTTTTGTCAAGTAGCTCTAGACGATACAGAAAATTTTGTAAAAATGTAATAAATCTGCAATTCTCTCAAAGCAATACAATATCTGATTAAAAGTATACAAGTAATACCATTTTACCACCCGCAGTCAGTGAAAAAAAAACATCGATCCGAGAGCGGGAAGTTGAAAAGCTTCTTAAGTTATTCCTTCTTTTGTACCGAGACAAAAAATTGTCCTTTTGTTATAAGATATCTGGATAGGCACGAACAAACAAAAAGATTAGTAGAACGAGCTGCGAGGTATTAATGCTAAAGGTAGGAACAAATAATACGATTACCCTCTGTTTCCGTTTATTCGAGAAACAAGATATCGGCGCGAAGCTACTTATACATCCACGTTTCGTGGACACGTACCCCGCTGCCAACTGACCATCGTGCATTGCAGCTATAAACTTTTAATTTTATACTTCCTCTCACTTTCTCGCGTTTTTTCTTTTACATCCGGAGCTCCGCTGCCAAGCTTTGATCCGAAATTGGATATTCCAGTTTGTATCGAATACGCGGCAGTTTCGGTGAGAAATACACATTTTTGCCAAGTACTGTCTCGTTAAAAAAAAAATCTTTTTTTTAATATCACGAGTTTTTTTTTAAGCACAAGTCATCAATAGAGGAATAGAAAAAGGTAACAAGGACTACACTAATGACCGGCATCAGAGAGTGTGTGTGAACGTAACGATTGTAGAATAGAACACGTACGTGTGGAGAGGTGTGCGAGTATGTAAGGAAGTGCTGGTGAAAAGCATAGCGAGCGAGGGTCATTCAGTCAACATCCGGCGAGCATTGATTGGAGGCGAGAGAGGGGGAGAGAGAGAGAGAGCTCGACGCAAAATATTAGCTCGCTTTGATCAGCAAGGTCATCGGCGGATTTGCGGCTTTAGATGCCTGGCCGCGCGCGCCAGTCTCCGATTGAGCGTCCGTGTGAAATAGCTCTGAGGGCGCATTCATTACTCTGTCTACCTATACATACGTGTACATATCTACATAGATTTATATAGTATAAACGCGTAACCCGGTCTATGCTTAAAAGCGGATGAAAAGTCCGTATCTCCGTTGGGCATCGCTGCACTTCTGGAATGTCGATTGTCTGAAATATAATTCGTCGTTGGGCCATTGTTGCTGCTGCCCCGGTTCGGGGCGCAAAATCGGAATAATAAAAAATTGACGCTCTTTTAACATCGCCGAGGGCTCTCTCGCTTATAACGACACGAGTCATTGTGTGTCAGGCCGAATCAGCACACGCACCTACGTGTCCTGTTCATTCAATAAATAATAATTTCGATGACGAGTTTTTGTAAGAGAGAAAAAAAAGATGCTGATTGAATAATTGATAGATTATATCGGTATACGTATGTACAATGCCAGCAGCAGCAGCGCGTATACACACGCACATGTGTCGGAACTGACGAGCAGGCCAAGCAGGCTGGCGGCGAGCTGCCACACAAATACTGGAGCGAGGCGGCGAAATAAGGGATTCGGATTATAATGTCACATCGTCACATATAATGTTTGTACGAGCAAAACTTGCCGTGAAAATTAATTATCTTATGGAATTTAATTGATTAGCTCGTACATTAATGAAAGTCTGATCCTTTGCGCGGGGCAAAGCTACACGAAAAGCAAGAGATAAAGAAAATACTTGGAATATGTGGAAAATACCCTCATCACGTGAAATAGATGGACGATGGAGAGCTAAAATTAAACAAAGACAAGCCCTCGCTCGCTAGTCCACGATTACCCACTCTCATCCTTTCAAAGAGACGCAACGCCTAACCATTCGGGAATATCGTCGTATTCGCGAGTGCAAACTTCCTCCCACCCAGCTCGCACCACCACCACCACCCCGTACCCACTCCACTAAACCTCCCACCCTCTCTCTCTCTCTCTCTCTCTCTATGTAAATTCCACGAATTAATCTATGCCGACAGCGGTAATAATAAGGAAATGTTTCAATCTCGGTGATGTATGAACTATGGACATCGAGAGTCAAGCTCACGGTACTAGAGACAGAAAGAGAAAGAGAGGAGGGAGAGAGAGAGGTGGAATGAATCGAGGCAAATGGAGGAAAGGGAAGGCAATGAGGTAGACGACGAAAAGCGAGATAGAACGCACAGGTTCGTTGTTCCGGCGAACAATCGAGAGAAAGGAGACCCTTTGCGTGCAGGAAACGAAGACGCTTGCGCGACTGGTCAAATGACGCTCTGAATTTTCCATTACATAAACACTTTTTCATCCGTGACGGAAGCACATTTTTTACCTTATTACTTACACAATACATGTTTCAATATAATTTGCCTACCTACTGCTTTCATTAGACGAATTCTTCTTTCCCTCTCTTTTCCTCTCTTTCTTTCTTTTGTGATAATTTTATAAAATAGAATTTTAACGGAAGTGAAATTTAAATATTGTCGATAAAAATGTATCGAAGTGTAATAGGTTCATAAACAGTAGACAGTACAAAACGAACATTTTGTTTAATAAATTCAAGAGCTAAGATTCATGAAGAAAATGAAGCTGTCTTCTTAATAGAATCGCGCAAGTAGGTAGTTAGGCAGATGGCATACAGAAGTCAGCCAAATTTCCTATCCGTCGCGGCGTCTCGGGTAAAAGGTTGAGAGAGTCGTAAGAGGCAAGCGCGCACAGCCTGTGGAATTAATCCATCTAATGATCGCGGGGGTGTGCTCACGTTAGGGCAGCTCGCAGACCCTTATCAAGAAACGCCATAGGCACATACGTTTAATGCGTGTACGTCCAAACGCCCGTGCTTTATTCCGATTTAAAGCGTATTCGCCTTAGGAGAGAGCGAGAGAGGGGGGGATATCCATGGCGCGAAAACAAAGCGCCTATGTCGTCTCGTGTCGGCTCAACGTCACAAGCAACTGCGCCTGCCTGCCTGCGAATCTATAAATCCCGCGAGAGAGGAGGGATAATATAAGTAAAGCAAGTGCGTAATGTAAAGCACTTGTCGAGACGCAGTCCGTTTATGCGTGTGCGTTTCAGTGAGAGAGTCTCGCGGTAGCAGCGGGCCGATTTGCTCGATTCCAATAGCGGCAATACATCAGGCTCGTGTCTTATGGAATAAATTATAAGCGACGCCGCAGACAGAAAGCGAGGAATTATTTGTTGGGCGGCTTTATCAGCAAGACTTATGTCTTCGCCGTTATAAATAAGAGCAAAGAGAGCAGCGGCAGTAGCCACGGCAGCAGCGGCTCGTATATAGCTCTGCCAGACTCCACGGCCAATTCGCACGTACGACATTGTCCGTGAGGAGGACCGGGGCGGCGACACCCCCTAATACGCCGAGAGAGAGAGAGAGAGAACCGCGAAGCAGTGCAGGCCCAACGAGAGGAGCAAAGCGAGCGAGCAAGAAGCTTCGCCGAGAGTCTGGGGAAAGGAGAAACGCGGGGGGAGGGGGGAGGTAGAGCGCGGTTGTGGCGGCCGCGGCGGTGGATAAGTCTCGGGCCGTCTACTAAATTAAGATGGCGATTACACTAATCATCCTAGACACTCGACTAGCAGCAGCTGATGCAACAGCGCTCAACGAGCCGTGAGTCCGCGGCCGAAGCCTAGAAACGTGAAATAGACGCGTCGCCGAGCGAGAGAGGGAGAGCATCCAGGTCCGCTGCAGCCTCTACTGCGCGAACGCGCTGCGCTTCCTCAGAGAGCCGAGCGCGCACACCCGCCGCCGTCGCCGTCGTCGTCGTCGTCGTCGTGTTATAATTAATGACTCGTTGAGATGGGCGCGCGCGCGTGCGCGAGGTTAGCCTATTCCTTTGGCAATTTATCAGCGGCGCCCGGTGGGCCGTGTTATGCGCTCGCTTCTTTCGGAGCCGCCGCTGGCTCGGATGGACTATGGCCGATCCGCTGCTTAATCGCGAGAGATAAGCCTCTGCGCGGCCCGGCCGTTCAGCCCTATCGTCGCGCGGAGGCTGTGTGTAACGGGCCGCTCCGCCCGTCCGTCCAGCTCTCCATTCCCCGGCTCGCTCTCGCACGTACCTATTCGCCAGCTCCTTCTATTTCCCTTAGCCGACGCTCTCTATATGCAAATACCCAGTCGGCCCGGTCATCCGGCGCTTGGGCTTCTCGCGAGCTACGGATTACGCGCCCACCCCCACTCTTAGCGCAGACGGGCAGCTCTATATCGCCGAGCGGCCGTATGTGTGGCTAACTTGGCTTTCCTCCGGCGGCTCGTTATAAATAGCGGCTTTGATATCATCCAGTCGCGCGCCTTGACGGGGATGAATTCGCAGCCGCTCGCCTGCCGCGTCATCCCTCGGGACTGCTGCCGCGGTTCGGAGGCAGTCGCCGCACCCCCCCCCCCCTCCACTGCTCTGGCAGAGATACACACACCGAGAGCTGGCCGACTGAAGGAGAAAGCCAGCCGAGATAGAGGGAGAGAGAAAGAAAGCTTCCGAAAATCAAAGGATTAACGACCTGTACTCTCATTTAGCGGGGCGAGAGCTCTCCTTTCGTCGTCGTCGTCGCACGCCACGGCGCTCGCTTATGCAGCTCTCGGGGCTCTCTTTCACCCGAGCTGTTCATCCCGACGACCAGTCGCTGCTATACTTTCAAAGTAATATCGCGAAATTGATATGGCTTTCGGAAACACACAGCGGACTTTTATGGAATAAGAAGAGTCGCGATCTCTCTTACTCTCTTATGCGTCTGGAACTTCAATACTAAAAGACTACCTTTGATCAAGCAAGCTAAAAAAAAAAACAAAATCTATGGGATATTAAATATTCAACATTTTTACAAATTTGCTCGTTGAGTTTGACAGCTTTGCACATTTCAAGAAGGTTGATCATGTGCGGTTAAAGGGAATAAATTGGGGGTGCGGAGCAAAACGAGAAAGAGCAGCGAAAACGTAGAATAGAAAGGCTGGATGGATATGTCAAAATAAATTGTAGTTGCAGGTGCGCAAGTATAACTCCAACAGTCGATTCCACATTGATGGAAGAGAGCGCAGGTAGAAAGAGAGAGAAAGCACTACTTATATGAGTGATATCCGGTCGATGCTGCAGCTGGGTGGCGCGGGCCGCACCTGTCGCTCTCCCTTCTCTCTCTCTCTCTCCCTCTTTGCTTCTATGTACACACAACAGGTAGCACGAGAATTCGAACTTTGTCTTCTTTACCTGTCTACTATCGCGACTTTTCATGCCAATACAGGCTTTCCCAACATTTTCTACGTTTCTTATATTATTCAATGCATATGTTGTTGAAAATTTTCTTTTTTATAATTCATTTGAAATCTTGTATTAAAACATTAAAAAGTTTAATCAATTGAGCCAAAGCGAGAGTAAAAAAAGAAGGAAGCCTATTATAAGGACTATAAGTCACAATTAGGTCAGTTTCTGTCAGGAAGGGTGTGGCAGGCATCTTTTTCATTTCTTGTCAGCGTAAATGTACACAAGAGAATTCGTAGGTGTTCCGAGTCGTTCACTCGCTTGCCAATAGGACAGCGTCCAAAACCTCGTCCGCTATACCATGAAAATGTCAAATACAAACTTACTGCCAACGTAAATTTTCGAGCACATTGTGGGCTACTTTTTTATTCCACAGCATCGAAAATTATTCGATCTACCTTTTCAAAATTTGAAAGTCTATAGATAATTTATTGCTTGAGCTGATTCCGCTGCTATTGTACGTATGTATATAAGGCCCGTGTCCCGGCAAAGGTCATAAATAATTATGATTGAATTTTTTTCCATAACCCGATCGAGTTCACTTTATTCTATTCATTCTTTTGTTCTCACATGTTTTTTTAGGCTTTTTAAAGGAAGTGAAAATATGAAAAGTAAAATCACATTACCTCTTATAAAAAATTTATCAAAGTATTTGTTTATTTGAATACAAAAGTAAATCATGTTCTGTTGAAATATTTAAAAATTGAAGAATTTTTTTTTATCTTGCATGAAATAGAGTAAAATTGCCATTGATGTGCAATGTGTGCCTAAAACGAGGTACTGCAAAGAAAAAATGATTAAAAAGGCACGGCAAGAAGACAGCTTTGAAAAGAGAGAGGAAGGGGGGTTGGGAGCAAAGAAGAGAGAGGAAGTGTAGAGAAGAAGATGATGCTCGACGGATGATGCGAAAACTTTGCTGTATTAGCCTCGGCTTGCCGATCCAGTGCTTTACGGTGCCAAGGTGGAAAATGACGGGAACTTAGGAAAACGTTTGAAGCTCGACGTTCAGCGGCGGCAACTCTCCTCCTGTGCCCCCACGGATAACTCGGATATATATCCGGACTTAGGTCCGCGGCTAAAGCCACCAACTTCCAAGGGTAGTTCTTGAAAAATGGCTCTCCTCCACTTTTAGATGAATTTGCAAATTTCGGCGATTCTTTGTTAATTTAGATGAAAATCTGAGGGAAACTGTTGAATCTTCGGGCAAACGGCCGCACCAAGAGCTATATCCCTATGAATAAATTTTGCCGGCGAGGCTTTAATCAAGAGTTGACAGCCTTGTCATTTTATACTCCCGAGGGATTATATGGCAATAGAACAAAAAAAAACTTGCGTATTTTTAATTAAATCGCCAGATTGTTTACTTGCGACTTTTCAATTTCCCTCGCACTGGTGGTTACGGTGAAAAAACGAACCTACTTATGTTTTTTTGCGAATAATTCTTCATACATTTTCGTGGTGCAGCTGATCGTTCGATACTCTGAGCCGGATGTGGTTAAAAATCACTAAGTACTTGACTTCTGGAGTCCATCCTCATAATCCTGCAATTAAAAAACACCAAATCACGAGATTGGAAGAAAATTGTGAGAATATTGAAAGGAATTGTTGAAAATAAGGAAACAAGCGAGTTGGATAAATAATTGAAAGGAGGTCAAAAGCTAAGTAGTAGGGTGGCAGGGCCGATAAGACGAAGAAAATAAAGATGAAAGGAGTAGCTGAGTTGATAAGCGATTGTGAGTCGGACCACGCGTGCCAGAGGACGGCCGTGCGTGTGCAGTATAATTATGGTGACGCGTGGGTCGAGAGAGAGAGAGAAAGAGAGAGAGAGAGAGAGAATGGGTATACAGCGAACGCGTGAGGAAGCAAGAGACGAGTGATGTCGGCGGTGGCCAGCGCCGGCTCTCTGCTCTCGGGAGCCGAGCGTTCATTAACACTTTGCCGGCAATGAGCAACGCCGAGGCCGCGTCGCAGCAGCACCGTCAGCGGCGCACCGACACTACTGAACTGCTGGAAGAAAGAGGCTGCTGCCGCGCGTGCCAGACGCCGGCAAAACGAATCAAGGGGACTGATTACCAGTTACCACTGCGATCATTTCTCGTTTGTTTTGCCGCTTCCTCCGCGGCACTCCAGAGAGAGATGCGGGGGGCAAGACGGGGGGCATTTTACAGTGCACACCATGACTCCTTTCGTCCGCTCTTTTTCTCCTGCTTTGCCTTTACGACGTTTTGACTTGTGTCCCTGTTGGTGCGTACCATACGCGGCAAACATTAATCTTGAGCGGGTAAAAATAAAGTAATTGCCTTTAAAGTAATTGATGATTCATCGATGGTATACATTTTGTGTCTCTCGGTCTGCCCCCCCCCCTCTCGGCATACTATTCTCGTCGCGCTCGGGCAAAGTTCTGATCTCATTCTCGTGATATCATGGCTCGTGTGGGCTGGCTCTTAACGCGACACCGAAGCCGCCGAGCTAACTGCACGGATGCATCGGGGGGAGACTCTCGCTTAATGTGTTATGACATAAAGTTGTATACGTCAACGCGATCCTCCGGCGGAGATATCCGAGCATTGACGATTCAGCTGTGTTGACATTTTATGATACCCGCGGCTTTTTTTGTCCCCTCCCCCGGAGCAGAGGAATTTCATGTGGGCAATTGAACGGGCGCTTCGAAAAGGAGAAAGAAACGGAGGGCAGCGAATTCTGAAAAATGCTGGAAAAAGAGGCGGGGTGAAGCGATCTCGATGTGCAATCGTCGCACAGCCGCCCGACCGAAGAGAGAGACAGTGAGTTAATCGTTATTAATTAATAAAGTTGATGGCCTATAAGTCGAGAAGCAGGGAAAGGGGAGGGGGGCGAGCTGTAGGGCGTCGGATGCGTGGCAGGCGTTAACGAGTACTAATGATAGGATACGGCGTCTCCGTGTCATTGAGGCTTGGCGCGCAGCACACTGCCGGGGCATTGATGATCTCATCGTTGCACGACTGACTTGGCTTAATTGTTTGTTATCATTGCGGCTCGCGCGCTCTCGCCAACAGAGAGAAAGAGAGCATAAGCGCGCGAGGCGCGTGTGTGCCGCTGCTGTCTATTGAAATTAATGTTAATCCGCTCTGCGCGCCTACTCTCCTGTCAGCCTCTCCGTACGCCGGCTCTCGTAAAACCCGCTTCCGGTCCATGACGCCTGCTGCTCGCCTCCTGTGTGTTTGATGAAATTGAACCACTTGCGCGCGACGATGCTGCCGCCGCCGCCGCTGTTTCTCCGACAAATGGATTCGAGAGTGGCACAACTCTGTCGCCTTTATCTTCTCGCTCCGCATCCTCTTCGTCCGCCGAGCGCTTCTCAATCTCTCCTCGCACACTCACGCCCTGTATTGGATTTCTTCTTTCTGCAATCTCGCCCACGTGCTCTTCGATCTCCAACGATTGGGTGTAAATGTCGATTATTATTGGTACGCGGACTAATGCCTCGCGCCGGGAGTATAACTTGCGACGCTGCGGCGATGCGAAATTGAAGGTGTGGAGGCTCGACGTACAGCTCTCACCGGCGCTTTTCTTCCGCGCTAAGTGAAAAAGTCCGGCGAGTCCGTTAGCCGCGACGGGAAATGTTAGCTCTAGGCAAGTCGTCCGCGCTTGGGCTGCATTAAATTTCTAGTATAGGCATTATCGCGGAATAGATCGGTATCGGCGCCACGCGATGCTCATTTAACGGCACATTGTGAAAATCTGTACCGGCAATCGGTTACGATAATCGCCTTTGTGTCCCGCGATCGTCAGAGCGCGATCCATGTAATCGAGCCGGCAGTCAAACGTTTTTACGCGGCTGCGGACTCGCGCCCCCCAGCTGCTCATAAGCATCACTCGGAAACATTTTTGACGGCTTACTTCAACGTGGGAAAATATTTAGATCGCCGCGGACTTTTCCTACTCTCAGCTCACATTTGCTTGAAATATAAAAATTTTTTTCTTCTAATTCATGCAAACGAAAAAAAATGTCCAAATTTCTAAATTTATGTTGGCTTGGAATTAAAAGTAACGCAAAAATTTAGTTATTTAATTTTGAGAATAATACATTTGATGATTCATATTCTGTCTCTCGGTAAATGAATTTAGAGAACGCTAAATTAATTAAATAATTCATTTCGGGAGCTGAGTTATTTCCTCGTCGTCCAAATTTAATTTGCTGAAGTGAATATAAAAGTCGTAAGAATAGTATAAACACGTATTGAAATAAAAGAAAGAATAACGAACTATTGGCCGTTAAATGGTTACTCACTTGAGCGTCAAAAAAAATTACGACTAATATTGTGATATCACGAAAAGAGAAACGTGAGCTACAACTTGTCGCTCTCTCTCGACCTTCACTTTTTTCGAAATAATCTAATAATTCAGTAGTTGACTCAGACAAGATATAAATTGACGAAATATAATTACTTGCGCATTCAATAAAATTTTCATATAATTGATGACATGTTGTACAGCGAATTTAATTAAACGTACAAACAAGAATTTTAATAAGATATTTTAATTGAATTGTAATCTAATTAAATTATTTTTACTCGACAGATGTAATTATGCACGTTGTACAAAATTTTCAGATTTTCTCTGAAGAAAATTGAGAATTTATTGGTAACATGTTCAGTCGTTTTGGCTGATGAGAAAAAAGAAAAGTATCGAATGAAAAATGAGCAAGAGGGATGATTTCCGCAGGAGAATAGAAAGAAAGCGGAGAAAGTGAAAGAGAGAGAGCGAGAGAGAGAAGAGGAAGGATATAGATAGGTAGGGGGAAGAAAAGAAGGACTAATGAGAATAGGTGCGTGTGCCAGAAGACAACGCCCCAATTAACATAACGCATCGGACCGCCCATCGGCTTGGACTTTTATTTATTTATATTCGTCTCGGGAGAGTAAAGAGAGCAGAGCGCGGACGAAGGGCAAAGACGCGCGGACGAAAAAAAAGGTGAGAAAGAAAGACAAGAAGAGAACACGTACGCGCGCCCGGCCTGTGTTTTATTTATGGTCTATCAGGTTAATTAATAGCGCGCCGATGCTCCCGAGCCCATATAGCCACCCTCCCCCTTCTCCTTAATTCCTCTTTCTCTTTCTCACTCTCCGCTGGCAAGCCGATGGCGTGCGGGAGCCTCCCGGTGACGACGTGGAAAAATTAATTCGGTCATCGGCGAATCGCGTTCCAGGCCATCCCCGGGGAATCTCCCGGCCACTGTCTTCTCCGACCGAATACCCCCCCACCGATTCATTCTCCGATATGCCTACTCAGCCAGAGGACTCGGGCACTCGACTGTGCCAGGCCACGCGCGCTCGCTTCTTTCGAATCACTTTACAAATTGCTTAGCCATTCATGACGACTTTTACCTCAACATCAACTTCCGTTTGAGCCTTAATCATATTATTGCCTGGCTTGGCCAAGCGTTGAAAGGACTACTGTTTATTTGTTTTTTTTCTTTAAACTTGGAAATAAATCGGAGAATATAAATTAAAGGGCCCTGTATTGATAATTCGGGAAAAAGACACATTAGCTTTATTCCTAGGGCATTTAAACCGAGAAGAATAGCGAGGGCCAGACGATAAAAGAAAAAGTTAAAGGAAGTGCAAGTTAAAACGAAGCGCGCGTAGTGATGGTGCGGATTCGCTGAAATGCCCGGAGTACGAAGAGCGTTTGAGCGCGAGCAGGCGCAAGCACTGGGTTTCGCGGGCTCGCGAGAAGGGAGGTCCTGAGGGCGAGCAAGAAGCAACAGGAGGCGCGCGTCGTAAGAGCGAAAGAGAAAGAATGAAAGGGAGAGAGAGCCAAGGTAGAAAAGAAGCAGAAAAAGTGTGGGTGAGCGAGAGAGAGAGATGGAAGAGAGAGAAAGGGCTGGCTCTGTCTGTGTGTGTGTGTCCCGAGTCTCATGCTACCACGCGGACTCTATGGGCCTTTGATCTTTGCCGCTTCGCTTCTGCCGAGCTCTATCGACACTTCATACTTCTACGGCTGATCGCGACCATAAAACATTATACCGGACCTCTCTTTTCCCAGTCTGCTGCTGCTGCTGCTGCGGTCCCGAGCTGCGGACATGAAGAAAGAGAGATGAAGAGAGAAACTGAGAGAGAGCCAGACAGACAAAGAGAGATAGCCTTCGAGCCATTGTGTCCGATATTACACGGCTGTATGCATACCCACTGTCAGTCGAGCAAACGTACACACACACGTACGAGCGATATGCCCAGCTACATGTAGAGACAGAGAGTCGTGTAGGTAGAGCCGAGGTGAGCTCTCGCGTCAAACGATATGCGCACTCGTTCCTCCTCGCTGTGGGAATTGCGCCCTTCTTTCGCACCGGCTCCGCATATATAAGCGTTAACGCCTACAAACTATACCGAACTGCCAAAAAGTAAAACCCATTCTTTCACTTTGCCTCCCCCGCTGGCTCTCCCCATCCTCTTACTCCCTTCCCTTTCTTTCTCTTTCTCTTTTTTTCTCTACTCGCTCCTTTTTATTTTCGTTTGTTTTTTCAGACTCCCTTCTTTTTCCTTTCATTTCCATCTCCTCTCTTTTCTTATCTTTATTTCATTCGGCCGAGAGAGATTCAAAATCTTATTTGTCCGGACGGTATATCGTTACTGATTGCGAGTTTATAAAACGATAATTTTATGATAAAATCAGCCTTGATGGAAGCTAAAAATTTCAAATAACGTTATATACCAAGCGCAGGTGTATATAAAAAATAAACAAAAGAGAGAAAAAAAATGAGGGAAACTCTGCGTGGCCTTTCTGATATTGCTCATTAAAATAATAAGCGAAACGTGTTTTATTTGAAGGCAGATCTCATGAATATCAGCAATTGTTCGCGGCGGAACGAGAAGCTTGTACGCTTTATGAATTTTGCAGAGCGAGAGAGAGGGAGTCGGAGATGGTACTGCTGGTGTTTGTGGGAGGGAAAGAGAGGGCACGGGAAGGCGAACATCGCGACTCGTTTTACGTCTACATAATTGAAGAAATAAATTGAAAAATTAGTGCGTGGACCAAGCGGAATATGAGTCAGAGGGAGCACAGCAGCGGCAGACGGAAGACGCGGAATCCGCAGGGCTGTATAGTCGTACCAATAACCGAGCTGGAATGTCAATCGCAGTATTCCGTCCCTGAGAGAGAGAGAGAGCTGGAGATGGCTACGAAAGTCCTTCATTATTTCGCGGTAAATTGTGCACGGCGCGATGAATAGTCGAGGGAATACGAGTAGACGAGAGAAATGACTGCTGTTCTCGTTGCTGCTGCGAAGCGTTGCTCACGACACTGGTCTGCTCGCGGCTCAAACTTGACCTTTTCTCGAGTGCGGTGGCCAAGTGTCGTCGTCTTAACTTTAGTCCTCCGGACTATCGATTCAAGCAGTCAGACACGCTTCAGCCTCTGGTTAATGGCCACAGCACTCGGAACGATTACTCGAACGTTATTCACGGAACGAGAAAATATTTCTCCAGCTCGGCGCAGAGTATACGCGTACGTAGAGGAGAGATGATCTCTCTCGCGGGCGTGCATGGAATTGAAAATAAAAGGAAAGAGAGAGATAGCCGAGGTGATGGCGGGGCGGGAGGGAGGAGGCTATGCTGAAAATAACAATAAATAAGTAAGTTAAGCTCATCAACAATTTAATGACAATCCTAATTAAGATAACGATATCACACGTACATTACGATCGGAGCGCAGTGAGGATCGAAGGGCTCGTAAAATAATAAAATGTTTACGACGATCGGTGCTTGTCCAGGCATTTTTCTCGAAAATTACGTTACCATAAATCTGGACGGGCCTGGAGTTGCGCGCTCGCTCTCGCGCTCTCCTCTCTCTCTATCCCCTTTCTCTCTCGGCAAGAAAAGTAAAAGAGCAAACGTGGTGTGGCCAGGTGGGCCGACGAGAGAGAGAGAGAGAGAGAGAGAGAGAGAGAGAGCAAGATAAGAGCTAGAGAGAGCGAGAAAAAGGGGAAAAAGGCGTGTGTATGCGTGTGCGAGCGAGAGAGAGAGAAAGAGTACGCGATCTCTTCTGGCTGGGCGCATCCTGGAAAACATTGACACGACTCGCGGAGCGCAGGCGAGCAAGGAGCGCGCGGTGTCCGCGTGCGCGAGTGAGCGAGCGACCAAGGGAGCCCTCTCTCTCCCTCGCAAGCAGCCGTCCGATGACACAAGAGGCGCACGTGCGCTCCTCCTGCCCGCGCATAAATAATACAGGACGCGGACAAAGATGCCGCCCTCCTCGCCATTTGTTTAAATTAAAATTATCCCTGCGCCTCCCCCCCCCTCCCTCCTGCCCCACCACACACACAACCCCGCTAACCCTACACTCCCACTCTTTGGACCGTTCGCTTCTTCTTCTCCTTCTTCAGCACCGCAGTACCGCGGCCAACAGTCATCCTCGCTCTTTCTCTCGTTCTGCTCTCTCTCTCCCCCTGCCCCGGGTGGCCCCTCTTTCCTCTTTCCCTTGTAGCTCTTATTATCTCGGCTTATCTTTGTCTCTCGGTTTGCTTATACGGGGCATTTTATTATAATTGTTGACGCTGGCCTGCGAGGGACGCACGCACGCGGTCCGGGGGACTCTCTCTCCCTCCCTCCCGCTTCTCGTCCGTGCTTTATGGTCCACGACTGGGAACGCTCACGAGGTCCTTCGTCCGGCCGAAACCGAGCCCGTTGCCCGCCGCTGCCGTCCACTCGCGAATGCACGCGCGCGCTCTCTCCTCCTTTTTACGACTTTCTTTATTAGTAATAACGAGTTTTTATCTCGATAACGCGGCTCGTTATGCTTCGGCACACTGAGAAAAGTGTTATAATAAAAATTGTTAAAAATGTAACAAAAATTACTATTTTTTTTAGTAAAGTGGAGATCCACTCGGCATATAGTAAA
>JAPYYQ010002131.1:0-22650 GCA_030522585.1 Anagyrus pseudococci | reverse complement strand
ATTTAATATATATCGAGTCTGTCCCCCAAAACCTATACAGTATAGTAAATTTTCTAAAATTTTGTTGTAAAATTTACTTATACTTATTTATACGTGTATAGGCCCCGAAATAAGGAGAACAGAAAAACCAGTCTTCCCACGCGTTATGATGCCGCGACGATGATACAATCGGCCGTAAGACTGTTTTTCGCGCGGTGCCGGCGTGTCAACAGCCGAGAGAAAATTTCAGCGCGCCGCGGCGACAACAACGTCGACGACGGGGCACAATGCTCCTCCCCCACCCCTTCGATCCTGCTCCTTTCAAAGCCGGACGCTCCTCGAGGTGGACGTCCGCGAAGCAAGCCGACCACGAAATGACATCCGCTCTCTCTCTCTCTCCCCTCCAACGTGTATTCGCCTTTGCCTGTCTGTCGCTTATATTCTCTCCCTGTACACATACACAGGTACGCTCTCAGCTTTGTGTCCGCGTCTCCGCTCGCACGTGACTCTTTTATGGCATCGTCGCTCTTATGGTAGATACACATCTCCCTCGTTCCACCAGCGACCTACTGGCTGTACACCTATTTTAACAAATCGAATTAACAGTCGAACGAAAAGAAGTGCTCGCTATGTGTGCCCCAGATTAGTAAAGCGCGGCTCAATATTCAAATCCGTTATGCGTATTCCTCGTAGTTTCGCTAATTGTTACACTGCCGATGGTAAACAATCGATTTTTCCAATCTACCCCAGAAAAATAAAATAAAGATAACAGAATTTTCGCGCCTCGCGGTCAAATCGTTTCTAAACCAACCGTCAGCTCGGCCGTAAGTGGTTGGCCTAACTATCGCGAATTATAGTTATCACCCTGTCGGTTTACCCACACACGCACTCACGGTCTCTCGCTCGGCGTAACTCGCTAACCGCTTTAGCGTTCTCTGGGAAAATTTTCCACTTTTCCAACTTTACGTATACTAATATACTCCCGCCCCGTTCGCTCGTCAACGTGTACACGTAAAACCATCGTGTTTCCTCTTTATCTTAACGCCTGCGCTGCCATCACGTGCTGCCTTAGCCGAAGAGCGCGACACTCGAAACCCGTATGGGCTCTCTCTCTCTCTCTCTCCGCCTGAGTCAACAGTCGTTCTCCTCTACACTTTACCCGCTTCTACTTGTCGCCCGTCTTTTCCAACCCCGCCTCTTCCTCTCCGACTCTTCTCCTCCACCTCGTCACCTGTCATTTTTCCCTTGCGTTTCCTATTCCGCCCTAGACTCGCGGAATCGCCACGTATATATAGTCATCCCCTACTCTCTCGAGAGAGACCATCTCCGGAAAAAAACACATCGAGTTCCCTCAGCTCCCGAGAATCCTAGCATCCGACCCTTCTTTAAAGAGCCACACAGTCTGCCTATATGCTGGCAGCGTGGGTACACGCGCACACAAGCAAGCTGATCCTTGTTTCTTTTCTCTTGGTCTGGAACTGCTGGCCGCCTGCTGCTGGCGAGGATCGAGAAGGAGGGGGAGCAGGTGTCGGGGGCCGCTCTATAGGGTAGCGCGCGACTGGCACGCTTCTGCAAGCGGCGGCTGGCAATGGGCTAACGGAAGCGAGAGAGAGAGAGCCGTCGGGGCTCCTCGATTGCCATGGAACTCCTCTGGCTTCTCAGCCTCTCTTTCTTTCTTTCTTTCTTTCTTGGTTTCCTATGCCCCGAGCTAATTAGAACTCGATCGCCTGAGAAAAAGACGCGAAACGAGTCTAGAAAGAGTCAACGTGGTTTAGATATACATGTATGCGCATATAGGTGAGCTCTCGGTATATCGATTGCGCAATGATTGTCCACACGTACTCAACTACTCATAACAGACAGGTGGTGCGGCTCAGCCGTTTTAAAACTTCTTGCTACGTGTAATGTGATTGTTCGAGGACGTCTAATGATATTACAGCTCAATATCTACAAAGCGCAATGCCAGTAGCGGAGCAAATATTTAAAGCGTCTTTATTTGAAATCCGGCTTGCGTAAGCGCTGAACTTGAACGAGCTGCTCCGGGGATCCTCGTCGACCAAAGACACGAGGCTAAGAAAATCCATTTATCTCGTAAGACTAGGTATCTATAGTCCGTACATACTTAATATTCCCACGTCGTCGGGGGACGCTCTCGATCACCCACAGACCTTATTCTCCGAAATATAATAAATCGTCAGGCGTTAAGGACGAGCACACACATCTCCCAAGAAAGAGGCCCATCGTCGATGTATTACATCGGCTAAGGTATCCATGTACACCCCCTGCTGTGACACGTATATGGTGTAGCACAGCTGCGTCGTCCACGCGACAGCCAAGGATTTTCCTCTCTTTCCCTCTCGGGTATATATAGGATATAGCGTGCGTGGAAAAGTGCATCCGGCCGCGAAATGAAGGAGCAAAACACGAGAGCGGAACGGATGTACGCGCAGTCGGAGCTCTTAACGTATTACCATGCCGCTGCCGGAACCGGCGAAGGCGCTTATAACCGCCTCTCTCGACACTGCTCTCATCGTTTTCCAGCGCAAAAAATTCCCGACAACGTTACGACGGCGCCGAACACAAAAAAAACGGAGCAAAATATAAAAAAGCGTATGTGTACGTAATGAAGATTGGAGCAAGAAATACTGAGCGCGAAAAAAAACTGTGATGTTAATACACATATACGCGTATAAACAGCTGCTGGTGTGTATTATATGGCGTCGCGGATGTAGAGTAAAGCGCGTATATGGCAGGTATACGGAGAGGCACGTAATCTACCTCGTGGCTGCTGCCGAGGCGCCAGCCGAGTGAACGCCGAGAGAGGGTCACGGCGTACATACACCCAAGAGTATAGTAAAAGCGAGTGCGAGGGAGACGGAGAGAGAACGAGGGGGCCAGCAGCAGCAGCACGGTATATACGCAGTGGCGGCGGTGGCGCGGAGCAACCGCCGGCGGCAGCAGCAAGAGAGAGACTCGACAGTGGCGGCTCAGTTGCGCTCTTGCCTCGACGCTGTGAGGCTCGCTGTGCGCCGTTCCTACCGTACACACACATTCACACACGGTACGCCGTTCGCCAGCTTGGCCTAGCCGTGTGTTTTTTTCCCCAACGGCGCTCCGTTTCTCGTCTTTTAATTTCTCCCTCCTGCCTTGGAGAGTTTGCCCGGAGGGGGAGTCCAGAGCGTCGTCCCTCCATTGTACGCGCGCTCAGCCCACGCACACGGTCTTGTGCTCCGACTTGACCTCCTCGGGCTGTGCATGTGTGGATAAAGGCGGTGAGCGCCGCCAAGCAGCAGCAGCGGAGCAGAGTTCTCTGCTCGCTCTCTCTCTCCATCTCTCTTGTGGCTGCAGGAGAGAAAGACGCGCGCGTGTCGGGAAGGATGCGGGGGCGGCTATCCGCTGGAGAAGACAAGCGCCCAGCAGCGCTCGCACGTCTGGATCGCGCTGAAAATAAGGACTCGCTCCAAGACTGATCCTCTCTCTTTATCTCTCTCTGCGTTGGAAGCTGCGCGAGCGCCTGTGTCTGTGCCTGCGGGGACTAGGACGTGTTGTAGAGCGGCCGGAGTGAAAGCGTGTTCGCGAGGGGGCCTTTTGTTCCTCTGCTCAGGCCTAACCGGTTTTGCGCGCGCGCTCGCGGAGAGCTACTTCGATTCTCTCTCTCTCTATAGAGTCGCGTGTGCTCCATAGCCACGGGGCCGCTGCTCCTCGTCGTTGTTTTGTCGTTTATACGCGGCCCGGGCTGAGGTGGGTAAAACCTGCCGGCGAAACGGAGAACGGCCGGAAGGAAGCGAGCAGGAGAGAAGCTGGTGTCATGATGGGTGTACTGAGGTGGAGGCACGACCTCAGGTCGGAGGCTAGCCAGCAGCAGCAGAGGAGCGCCAATGCCGAGCGCAATTCTCACAATCACACCCTGCCCAAGCTGCTCTCACAGGTGAGATCTCGGATTTATCATTACGGAGATTTAATGCTTGACGCTTTCGTTTTCTCGTTCGACTGAGATTTTTGGCTCTTGGAGTTACGGGAGGATGGTATATTTGTGGCCTGCTTTATTTTAAGATAACCGAGCGTCTGCCACTTATTGTCCGTCATACAAAGCTCAAGGCTAAAATTCATTTGGAAAGTCGAAACGAGGAAGCGTTATAGTGCGTAACGCGTTGTTGGTTGTTAAAAACCGAACGCGAGATTTTTTGAAAATTTTCGAATATTTTCACGAATTTCGATAAGGCAAACGATAAGTGGAAGAAACATTAAGCACGTCATACAGCTGTCAACAATGTCGCGATACATAAAAACCATATACCCACAAAGCCCGATTATCATAATCTCGACACATCGACGAATTAGATTAAAAGTCTCGCTCGTTTCGCTGGAAAACAAAGAAAATTCACCAGAATTCTTATTATATCCCGATTGATACGTGACAAGCCATACAAATCTCAAGCATATCGCTTTTATGCAAACAAGATTTGAAAATCATTCGCGGCGCGATATGGAATTGAAAATCGCGTCGATCCCTTTCGCCAAATTCGTCGCGACGTAAATCCTCTATTTCATGAAACTGTAACTTCTTCGTTTTTTTTTGTTCCCAAACAGCCAAATGCGATAAAAATTCATTAACCAGATAAATTACCACGAGCGCATACGCAATTAGCTGCTACTTAAACTTACACAAAAGATACGGCTTGTCGCTCGTTTGAAACGTCTAATCGCCGCACCTGCGGATGTACAAGCGTATTACCAAAAACACTCGCTATCACCACTGCTCACCATTCCGTGCGTGAGAGAATGGGAAAAAGAAGCAAAAGGTGGAACAACAAAAAAAAATCAACGCTAAAAGTCCCAAATTAATTTCTAAAGCAGCAGCCGCGTATACGAGCGACACAATGAACTTGGCAAAGTGGAGCGCGAGTCTCTCGTAAAAAGACACACAAACACACACACAGAGACATAATCCAGAGAGAGACTCGCCTACTTTCGCGAGAGCTTACGCCCGAGTCTGTGTCGCTTTAGAAATTCCCTTTGGCGCGGCAGAGAGAGAGACACCGAGCTTGCGCAAGCCACATCTCGAGGCTACTGCCGCCGAGAGATCAAACAGCTTACAATTGACACGAATAATCCTTCTCCTCGTTATTCAGCGCAAACGTTTACGAGAAAAGGGCACTCGGTTTAACGACATTTGCGAAAAAAAGAAATAAATAAAACACACACAGACACGCGAGGGAGTTTCACTCGGGGGGGGCAACCGGAAAGATCTGCTCTCGCGATGAGCAATTACAAGGCGCGAAAGCAGTCTACCGAGACTTCCTGTCAAGCCCCTCTCTCTCTATCTCTCGCTATCGGGGCACATACGCGCCCGAAGGAAAAGCCGGCTAATTAAACAAGGCGCGCCGGCTGCGACGCACAATACCTGACTTTGGATCGAGGCTGCGCTAGTTTGCCGTTATGCCTTCGGCTAAGGCTCTCGAGGCCTGTGGTGAAAGGAAAAGAGTCGCTAAGCGACGTGTTTTCCTTCTTTTACTTTTTTTTCGAGTGTATACGATTGGAAAATAATTCGAGGCTCGTTCAAGTGTGTGGATGAGCTTGACTTATATACGTATACGAGTGTTATCCCAGTTGGATTAAGCCGACAACGCGGTATTAGAAACTCGGCAGTAGTTTTGTAGTGATTGGAGGGGGGTAAAAAGTAAACGCTGGAGATTAAGAA
The DNA here is from genome assembly GCA_030522585.1 of Anagyrus pseudococci. Classification (NCBI taxonomy): domain Eukaryota; kingdom Metazoa; phylum Arthropoda; class Insecta; order Hymenoptera; family Encyrtidae; genus Anagyrus; species Anagyrus pseudococci. The sequence goes on along the minus strand of JAPYYQ010002131.1, from coordinate 16,970 downwards.
ACTTTCCCTCTAATTACAAGCCCCTCGTTACTCATATCGACGACACATATTCTCTCGAGAACTGCGATCACATTGCTCTTCGATTTCTCGTATCTCTCGTTTTACGACCTTCACATACGAAAATACGCCGGAGCAAAAAAATAAAACTCACGAGGCTTTATGGTGCGAGTTTTGAAAAGGAAAATAAAGGAAAAAAATTAAAAGAGCAAACGAGTGCTAATTTCTCGCTAGAAGGAAAATCCGCATTCCGCAAATGTCACACACACACAAGCACGGTTAGCTCGGCTAAGAAGAAACGATTTATTTCATCGGCCATACACGCGTGCCTAGGCAGACTAGAAAAAAAAAGGAGGCGATCTTTTCACCAGAGAAAGAGAGCTGGCTAGACTAGTTGATTTACCGCCGAGAGACTGGCATGGCTGTTGGAGAAAAGCCGGTGTAAAAATGCGGTTGCTACTTCGCGAGAGTTTTCGGTATATCGATGCTTATCCCCCCCCTTTGGAAAAATACTGCGATGTTTTTTCCAAACTCGAGCGCTTTTTTACCCCGGCGTTATAACATTTCGTGACGACTGGGTTTTTTTTTTCGTTCATCATTTTCTCTCCCCGTTTACTTACGGTCTATATGGTCAACGACGTAAAAATATCAAAACACGACTGTTTTGAAAACACTTCGGCCGGTCTGATATGGAGCTTATTCAGATAATATTTTCGCGTATCGAAAATAAACCTTCCTTTTTTCTCTCTCTCTCTCTCTCAACGATAATCAATTTTCAACAGCGGGGAGCCTTCTTACGTAATTTTTCGCACTTCGATAAAAAACAAACATAAAAACGAGCAATATTGTCCCTCGGCCAAAAAAAAAAGAAAACAAGACAAAAAACACACACGCAAGATCGTTGCGATATCAATGTACGTTCGTTAATTCCCGCGCTCGCTTATTCGTATACAACTGCTCTCCAAAAAAAATATGAAAATAAAAAAAAAAATTGTCGAGCCAGTTAATTTCCCCAACTCCTCTCTCGAGGTTCTAATTTTAGCAAAACAAAACACGAGACGTGTCCTCGAGCGATAACTGATAAAGTCTCGAAGAAAAAAAAAACGCCGAGCCGCACAAAAGCTCCGAGTTATTTCCATAATCCAACGCGCAAAAATGGAAATCGCCGCTAACAATCGTCGCGACTGCCTCGTTCTGCGATTACACAATCGGATCGAAAAAAAAAAGCTAAAGAGTTAGCATGGGGACAGGGGGGTCGAGTAGGTCGAGAGACTTTATAGTGTCGTAGAGGAAACCGGAGCTGAGCAAAAGCTGAGCTTTCACCAAATGTTTGTTAAACACACAGACGGGCTCGAAAGAGAGAGAGGGCTAACGTTCCGTCGGCTTATTTATAGGATCACTTGTCGCGATAAGATAAAGGCAGAAGATCGCTCCGCCGACGCGCACACGTGTCCGTCCGAATATTTTTCTTCGCTCCCTTTTTTTTTTGTCTGCCACGTGTTTAATTTCGGTGGCGAGATTCGCTGGCCCCGATAGCCAATAGTAATTCTTTCTCTCTGTTTTTGCGCTCGTCCCTGATTCAACGTATATCATACTCCTCGATACCCAGCATTTTTAAAATACACCCAATGACCATTATAAACTCTCGATCGCAGGCGATAAATCGTCTAATCCCCGTACGGTTGCTCTCTCCTATATACGAAGAAGCGTCGGAGCCAATAAAAAATCATCATCCCCCTTGGGCGGCTTCGCTGTCCAGGCGCGTTGTTAACAACCATGAATCACCGGCCAACGACAACACACAATCCTCCTCATTTTCCTATACAGCAGCGCGCGTATGCCCTGTCCCTTTGTAAGAAAGAAGAAGAAAAAGAGAGAAGCGCACAAGGGGCAACTTCCTTTTATTCCATTTCCCCATGAAAGAAATAAAGCCGCGTCTGCAATAAAGAGAGTCTCTCTCTCTCTGCCCGCATGTGACTCAGCCCCATCCTCTTGGCAAGAGAGCCGAAAACGCCGCGTCGTCGTATACGCGCCACATGGCCGGCGCGAATAGCCGCATAAGGCGAGGATTATCGCAAGTGAGAGAGACGCCGTCGTCTCGAATCCGACCTCGATCGTCGTAAGAGGGGGACAGAGCCGTCTCGACAGAGTAGTCCCTTATCGGCTCGTTTAGACGAGCCAGCCGGTCGGCTTGACTTTCTCGGACGCTCCCTCTTTCTCTCTCTTTCGAGTATGTGCGCGTCGCTTTAACGACCTATCCTCCGATTTATATCGCTCGAATTTGTATCTTTTTCTTTTTCAACCTCTCTCTCTCTCTCTCTCTCTCTCTCTCTCTCACCGACGATACTCGTATTTTTTTTACTCCTTTTTTTCTTCTTGGTTGCTGATTGGGCCCATAAGAGTTATGACAGCGATATTGGAAATTAAGTGTTCTCAATACCGAGATAACTCGCTGGCTCAAGAGCAAGCCCCTAAGAATTTTCGTTTGCCCCGATATCCTCCTTTATTTACGTTTCAACCGAATTAACAGAGCTAATTTATTTATTTTTTCGGAAAAATGAAAAAAATAAAGCCAATCGAACCAAAAACAAACACGAGCGCTCGCGCGATTAAGCGCAGGTCATTAAATAAGCAATCTGCAATGAAGGCTCGAAAAGATCCACGCCTCTATAGCTAACACGCGAGAGTCCAAAGGATCGATGGCTAGAGAAAAAGAGAGAGAGGGCCTAGGGGAAGCTCTATAGCGCGAGCGCACTAGTCAATAAAACTACCGGCCAAGCGGCAGCAGTAAAAATCGAGCAAACAAGCTACTATACGCTAAGCGTCCAATTAAGCCCTTTTCTCTTTCTCTTCCTTCTTGCTCGATCGATATACTTACACCCACGAGGCGTTCGTTTTCTTTTTTTATCGCGCGGAACCTACGGCACCGCAGAACTTCACACTTGAAAACGTTGATGAATCATATTGGTCGCAGGATCGATACATAAACGTCAGTTTAAGCAGGGACTTGGCATTTTTGCAATCGATTAGCAGAGGAGGGGAGAGAGAGAGAGAGCTACTCGCGCGCCTTGACCTTCGCGTTTCTTTTTTTCCCAACCTGAATTCACCCGGCTCGTTACGTCGCGTCGTGTACGACTCGCAGTAACATCTCGAGCGAGCGAGCTCTAGTCGGCCAGAAAAGAGATATGTAAGGGCGTGAAAAATGACGCGATACTCGATATACACACCTAGTTACGTATACTAATTGTCAGCACTTGGTGGGAGGGGAGAGCATTAATTTCGCTCTACCGTGGGAAACTGCCCAGCTGGTACATACGTACATATGTGTGTCCCTGTACCTTCTGGCCTCTTTGACGCCATCGGCGTACAAGGCTGTGCGTAATACCAACGGTCTATCCTCTATACTCTCGACCGCTGGAAAATTAACTCGTAGCGTATACGCGTATCTGTGTCTAGGTGTGTATGCGTTGAACTACGTAACACGCCAGCCGCTCTCATTATGAAAAATGCCATTATCCCGGGCTATTTTTATCCGGATACTCGGGCTAATTTTAGATGATTAATTAATCCCCAGCTCCCACTTCTCTCTCGCTCACTCGTTCGCCTCTCGAGCGGCTAATGTTTTCATTTGGCGCTTGAATAAAAGATTTTAAGCCCGAGATATAAAACGATAATTAACGTCAGGTGCGATCGATTCTCATTCGCGCACAATCAATTACCCACGAATTTGAGTCACACGCGAGAGCCGAACGAGAGAGCCAATCACCCGCTGCAACGCTTTTCCACTGAAAATTCACGTTAAATCATTCATCCCATTCTCCCTCGCCCACCCCAAAAATCTGACGTTTGAAAAAAAAAACGAAAAAATCCCGCATTGCACTCGAGCTTTCTCCGTATAGTCCCCGGCAATGGCGCACATGCCGTGCGTAACTGGCATATCGTTACATGAAAAGTAGAGAGAGAGAGAGAGAGAGAGAGAGAGAGAAAAACGGCCAGACCTCCCACTACCGAGTATTACAGTCGAAAAGAGCCGCGGCCAGGTGCAGTGCGGTCGGCAGTGGCGCAGCTGTCCTTCCGGCTACTGCTCTATACACCGGCGGCGGCGGCGGCATCGGGAACGCCGGAATTCCCTACGGAGGTGTGTGCTGCGAGAGGCGGACGTACCACCCACTTGCGCAGTATCGGCATCGATCCTTTGCCCCCTCTCCCCCCACCGAAGCAAGGATGAAGAGAATACGTGAACTGGTCGTTGGCGCATAATGGGCCGTTTTGTCGTCGATTAGCCCAGAGAGCCGCTCATCCTCGTGGGGGCAAGAGAAAGCTGTGTCAGCTTGTGGTCTCGATCACTGGTTTTACGACGAATTTTTCCTGAAGCCATGGGCTCTCTTCGATGCTTGATTTATTTAAGCTTTTTCAATGTCTCCCCCCTTTGATGCGTGACGTTGCTCAATGGCATGGCTTGTTAAGTTTATCGAACCCCCTTAAGTATGTGTGTACGTATGTATATACGTGCGTAGAGAAGTGGGCAGTGAGTGCTCGGTCTGTTGGCAGATCGAATAAACGATAAAGCCCATTGGCAAGATAATGTTTGTGGGAAAATTAAACTCATCGCTTCATCTTGTGTTTATATAATTATGATGAAGCGTTGACGTTTCGCGTTTGTAGCGATGATTCACAATCTGTACGCTGGCAGTGTGTTGTCTATGCGATTAAATAATTAATCGCCGTTTGATTTTGCGCCTGGGATACATAATTTTCGTTAATGCTTTCATATATACGAGTCGTAGAGAACCGTATTTTATGTAGAGGCTGCGCTAATAAAATATATTAACGACGCAAGCCTTACGAAAATATTACTTGTATAAATTTTTGAATTATTACATTGCCAGTCAAGATGAATTACGGTAGAGACGGCAAAACAATTTTTCACGCCGATCTCGCTGCAAATAAAATCTTGGGGATGGAAAAAACAACAACTATAACTAAAAGCAAAAAAAAGAGAAAGCTTTTCCAATATTTCCTCGATATTCCGTTTAGCTCATCGCGAGCCACTCGCGCTTGTCGCGTACGACGGCATATATAAACTCGAACGGAATAAAAAGCGTTAAAGCAAGGAAATTAAAATTTCATCATATTCCCATAGGCGGTATACACAGTCGATAAATCCTCATTGAAGCGAAACGCATACAGCCAGTCCTCGTGAATTGGTGCCGAAACGTCACTTTTAGCTTATGAATATTTATAAACTCAGGTGAAAGCAGGTATGTGTAGACTCTATAGGCCGCCCACGCCTCCCGCGCGATATATCGGAAGCATTTGCATTATAAAAAAGAAGAGAAAAAAAAAAGAGACGAGGACTGTCGGAAAAAGCCAACGACGATGAATAGGGAGAGAGAGAGAGAGGCAAAAAATTGGTGAAAAGAAAATAGAAAGTCAAAAGAGAGATGGAAAGGAGAGGGGGAGGCGAGTCGCAGATAGCGTAACGGAAGGGCTGCGTGGCTGATTGGGCTTGCTTCCGCGAGAAGAGAGCCCACAAAGGGCATAATTAAAGCCCCACCCGCGGCGGCGCCACATCCTGAAACTCTATAGCCCGAGAGAGAGAGATTTGTGGCGCGCCGATGTAATGCAAAGATCGATGGGAGGGAGAGCGACTCTGCTCTCTTGGGCGCGCGCATGCATTTGCCGGGCGGAAGAAAGACAGACCGCTAGCACACACACACACGTGTCAGGACGGAAGAGCGAAAATACTTTTTGTGCGAAGGAACAAAGATAACAAAAGTTTGGATGGCGGAAAGAGCCTGTGCACATACGCACAAGTGTGAGCGCGTGTGAGTTTCTGAGATTGTCTTTTTTCGTTATTCTGATTACGAAGGAGGTTAAGCAAATACGTGAACTAATTATTTCGGATGTGTGTGTGTCGGTGGTTGAATGAAATATTATGTTGGTTATGGTGGATTGGCGCCTCGATGGCTTGAGAAAACAGGAGTTTTCGATAGACCGATCTGTCTTCTTCTTCTACTTTTTCTTGTCGGAGTTAGGGGAAAGATTTAGAAAGCTTTGGGCCAAGTGAAACTATCAGGGCCGTGATGGATTTTTGTTTTCCTAGACGACTCGTCGCGCGTCTAGAGTTAACTGATTGCAAGCCAAACACAAGTTTTTGGCATTGTCCATTGTCTCGAGCTTTTACACGAGGATCGTTACAGCATTACCGAAAGCTTCGCAAATGCTTTGGGAAATTCAGGCGCGATTTTTGCAAAAGTGATTTCAACACACTCGACATAGGTATATATTAGCTCAACTAGGTTTATCCAAAGTTTGAAAAAGCAGCGTCTCGCGGCCCTCGATATACGAGCGAGAAAGCTCGTTTTCCGAAAACTATATCTGCCCGGGTGAGATTCCGCTCGACGTCCCGAATCATTCAATTACCCTCGCGAGAGAGAGTAAATTTGCTGGATATTACCTCATGTAAATTGTCTCCCCCCCCCCCCTCAAAACGAGAGCCGACACTTCTCGCTCAAACTATTTCAATTTCTTCGTTTTCGCCCGAAAAGTCCGCTCGATAAAGCAACTAAACGCGAGAGCGAACCGGCTAGACCTATATATCGCCGGTCGTTATATCAAGCTCACTCTCGACACACGGGCAGCAGCAACACACTCGAGCGAACTGTTACATAAATCAGCCCAGCAGAGAAGTATATATATATATATCTCGAGACGCGCGTATACACGAGCCGTTGGAGCACCGTTTCTTTTCTTTTTATCTTTCCGAGGCTTCAAGAGAGCGAAGGAGAGGGACGACACAGAAAGGCGCGTCTCTCTTCCAATTGTGATAAATCAGTGGTAAAGCCACGCGCGGATCAAGTTCACGCCGGTGCCGAGCCACGCGCGCGCTCCTAACTAACTCTTTTTTTTTCTTGGATACATTATTTTTTCCACGATACCCCACCTCTCGCTTTCGTCCGTTGTCGTCGCTGAATTCCCACGACCTCTTGGGCGTTATCTTTCCTTCCGGATAATCTTGCAGATCCGATCGCGTGCGCTAATTGCGCGTTGCTCTTCGACAAAATTAAAAGAAAGACAAAAAAGAAAAACGTCTTACACGCTGTATACGCGTAGCGACTCTGCAACGTTAAATACGGTTACCCAGAGAAAGAAAGAACAGTCGTTCGCGACTTATACAGGTGTAGCCTCTCTCTCTCTCTCCCGCTGGGAAATTCGATCGCGCCATGTACGCACAATAGCGAGCCAACCGCGCTCGCTGCCTCTCTCTCTGTACCGTTGCTCCTTATTCCCCTCTCGTCATTTCACGCCATACAAGTTACTCTATACATGGAATCGGCCTGTACGCGAAGCTACTCTCCACCACACGGGCTCTTCTTCCTCGTTGTCGTAGATGTCGTTTCAGATTCCCTAGGACGTACTCGTAGAAAACGTCGTCGTAATAACGGCAATACGACACTCTTGTCCCGTAGCTCTCCTCGATAATTAGAGGAGCCTCGCTCGCCAACTTTTCCTCCGCTTTTCTCTCTCTCACTAGGACCATTTAAAAATCAGCTCTCTTTCAAAACTTTGTGCCGTTTCATTAACGCCTCCCGGATCGTCCCTCGCTTTTCTCGTACGCTGACAAACGTCATATCGGCTCTCGTGACAAATTAATGCTAATTGACGCAAGGAGCAAGAGAAAAAATTTAAAAAAAGTGGCGTATTTGAATTTATGCGCTGCCATATGACGCAACGACTTTTTTTTCGAGAGAGAGACACGACAGACCTCCGGATTCATTATCCGAGGCGTTTATTGCGCAACGCGTGTTTTTGTTCTCTCTTTATATTCATGCCAGCTTTTCGTGTCCGCAGTTTCCACGTATACACGCTGTAACCTGACGAACCTGTCCAATCGAACTTGATAACCAAAAGCCTTCGAAACAACAACAACAACAACAGCGCAAATCGATAAATCAATGTATCTCTCTTCTCATGCTGCTGAAAAGCCAAAAAAACCTGTCGTATCGAATCTCCAGGCTCTCGGCCGAAAGAGCACAGAGAGCAGCTCGGCTCTTTTCCGCTCTTGTCGCTATGCAGAAGAAAGACCTCGACGACGTAGTGTCGTTGTCCGCTTGCGCGCCCTCGTGATTGTCAGGCCGTCGTCGTCGTCGTGAAAACGTCGATGTGCTGGCGCTTGCGCCAGTGACCTTCTTTCCTCGCTCGGCGCTTCTCTTCATCCGCCCCTTCCCCTTAAACTGACGGGGGGGGGGTTAATCCGGCGATCTCGATAAAGATTAATCGCGATATATACCGGCTCTGCGGATACCTTATGCTCGTCAGCTTTTTATCAAGTTTCCTTCTTATACAGCCTCGACAGATGTGTGTACACACCCTTGATGAAATGAATTTTCGTCAATCGCGTCAAGGAAAGCAGTTGTGCCGAACGATTCGTCAAACGAAAGTCTATCCCTGTCACGTACACGAACGATGCGCACATCTCTGTTTCGCAACCGAAGCTGTCCCGGGGCCTAACGCCAAAACGAAAGAAAATATAACGCGTAGGCGGTGTAAAAGTGTACAGTTCTCCAGGAGGAGGAGGGGGAATTTTATTCCCGTCACAGTTGGAAAGTGTATAGGCAGGAGGAGAGGCGTCGCCGAGAGAGCCGGCCGGCGCATACAGCACTGTATACAGATGGGCGCGTCCGCGTGACAATGCGCACGGCTCCTCTGAATAATTCATCCTCACGCGCCCCGGCACCGTCGTCGACTTTCTCTCTCCGCCGACTATGTCTCGACAGCAACTACCGCCTGCTCCTTCGACATCCTCTTTCACTTTTGTATAGTCGGTCTATTTTTTGGGCACGACCTTCGACCTTATCCGCTCGTCTTCTCCCGATGCTGAATGGTAAAATTTACGCACATCAACTTTGCTTGAATCGTCAATGTCTTCAAGAAAAAAAGAAAGAATCATTCCAGTCGACAACTCCAAGTTCTCTCTCTCTCTTTTTCTCAATCTCTCACTCTGGAGATGCTCCGTTAGCTCTGGAATGTCCTTCCACCGGTTCACCCAGCACTCAACGACCATCTCGTCTAGGCGTATATCTGGAGGACGATCGGCTCACGTGCAGCCGGTGGAAAAACAGACAAACACGCGCGTAAACTCGAGCCGACGAAACTAAACCCTCTCCGCAGCCCTTTTCGGTCTTATCTCCCGAAAACCCCTTTTGATTTTCCCTCGGATAAGCCGATTTTATTAAACAAAGCCAACGGCCGAGACTAAACTCCTCCTCTATGAAAGAAGAAAAGCAAGCGGGCAGAGGAAAAAAAAGCGAAACAAAGCTGCTACAGAGGCGCCTATGGAAAATCTCTGCAGTCTGGCCAAGATCGTAGGAGGCGCACATAACGCTATACACAGAGCGCTGAGCGTGCACTCAACCCTATAACGCCAGACGCTCTTCGTGCGCGTTTGGTTAATTTTTTTTCTCCCCTTCACGCGCGCTTGCGCTTTTAGCTTCCGGGCTCTCCCGCGAATCTAACTGTATACACGCGCAACGCGCGCTCCGTGCGGTTCGATGGGTATATTTTCACGGGAAAAACCCCCTGAACTTGGTCGACATTGAATGAAAAAGAAAAATGAATAAATAAGAGGAAAGAAATTCACGGTAGGGACCAAGTGGATATCCGCGCGAATAACCATCTGCTCTCCTGCCACACGGAAAATCCCCGCGTATGTCGCGCCGAGCAGGATTTTCTCCTGTTTACACCAACGGCTTTGTTGTTCCTCTCCCAGCGCGGTATCAGCAGGTATCATCGATCTTGTCTCACCTGCCTTCGCCCCTCCTGGGATTTTCCAAGCCGAAAACAAGCCGAAAAGCAACGACGCTTGAACGAAAGTCCCGAGCAATTATCACCTCGCGGTAATTGTTCCTTTCTCGTCGAGCCAACCACAGGATTGTCGCACCTTTCTCTCGCAGCTGTTCTTTTTTCTTTCCCGCGGTAAAGCAGAGGCCTTTAGTATCGGCCCCAACAAAAGGAAATGGCACGCGCGCGGGTCCATTAAGATACATATGTATTCACGAGAAAAAGAGAGAGAACGCGGGCCGGAAAGAAAGAAGAGCCTCAGCGTCTTGGAGGTATAACGAGCCACTGTGCGGATAATTGCCCCGGGAGACAGTAGACTCTCGAAACAAAGCTGCCTCGTCTGGATATATTTTGCGCAATTGGCAGAGGCGAGGCTGTTTTTTTGTGACCCCTTTCAATTGCTCCGCCGAGGTGTTCGTAATAACCGCGGATGGCATAATAAGCGCACTTTTCGCTCGTTGATACGATTTTTCCGGCAAGACTCGTCGCGTCGCCGGGATAATTGAATGGGATCTTTGTGTAATAGGGCTTTGTTGCTTTAGTCGCGGCGCTGAGAGGTTTGGGTGTCTTCTTATTTCGCTGGCTTTTGCGGTGGCCTGTCTGCCGACGGAGTCGCTAAGGAAAGAGAAAAAGGACACTTGATGAAACGGCGATTTCGTGCTAATAAGACGCTCCGCTGATTGCGAACGTATTTTTCTTTTAAAAATCTTATATTCATGCAATATTTCATTTAGTCTTTAACGCAATTCTTATTTTGCCAGACAATCGTAATAACCATTGATTTTTTTTTCTCGTTTCAGGTGAGCGTTGACACTTCACAAACCGTGAGTACACGAAAATACTCCTCCCTCCCAAAAAAAAGAAATCACTTCATCATCTTCGGGGAAAAACTCCTTTATTAATAGAAAGCCAACACCCCACTCCCCATCCGCTCTCCTCTTTACAATCCCCGCCACCTTAAAATCTAAACATCCACAGAGCGATTATTAATCACTTACAAACTCCCACTAAGCCCGAACTTCTAGCCCCGAGATTAATTGCGCTCTACGTCCCAGAGTAGCAACATCTCTTTGAGACCAAAAAAAAAAAAAAAAATATAAAATAAAAAAAAAATAACGAAACCTTGAGTCAGCGAGCCAATCACGTCAACGCTAACTTTGCAACCAATCGACACGCGCGCGTGCGACTCGTCGCCGCTCATAAATTCGAGAGAAAAAAAAGAGCCGCGAACACAAAAGGTGACCGTAACCCATACACCCGCAGCAGGATACGGGTAAACGGATGGTTGAGGGCGTAAAAGAAAAACTCCAGACAGCGAGGGGTTTCGTCGGGGGGAAAAAAAGTGTCGCGAATAAAAAAAAAAGAGGAAAGAGTAGGGTCTGGAAGACACACGCGAGAGGAAGGATTCTGAGGATAAGACGTCGGGTTGCATTAATACAGCCCACGTCGGAGGGCGCGCCCTTTCGAAAAACGCAGATTACGTAAGAAGAGGGCGAAAGAGAGAAGGTAGGCTTGGGTACACACGCGGTGTGGAATAACGAACTCCAGTCTGGCGTGGTCCTGCCCCCGAGAAGCTTTTCACGCTGCGTTTTACTCGCCGAGATAATGAGCCGGCCGCAGCAGGAGAGGCAGGGGGAAAAAGGGCAGCAGCGCTGCAGGGGAGTAATTAGGCGCCAGGGGTAGCAGGCATATGCCGCTTCTGCAGGCCGAAAAGTTGAGTGCTCCTCCGTACACATATATACATACAATACGGCCGAGTCCAAGACGCCGGCGCGTCTACGGGGGAGGAAGAGATGCAGCGCCGGAAGCGGACTTGCTCAGCCGCGTCGTCTACCCGGTCGCTTAACTTCAAAGCCGGTGAGGGGGTGAGGAGAGACCGGAGGAGCTAGACCGAGGTGCACGGGGGAGAGGTCAGGAGAATGAAAGACGCAGAAGGAGAATGTATATGTATGCCGGAGCGTGACGCGCGGCCGTTTGAACTCGTGCGCGCGCGTGTTTCCAACAGCCGTGTTGCCCCTCCTTCCCTCCCGTATACGTTAACCATCTACCGTTCGCGATTACCGCATGGCTGCACGCGCGTATAGTTGTAGCAGAAGGCCACGACGACGACGGCGGCGGAGGGCACATAAACGCAGACTGGCTTCTTTTCTTTTTCCCTGCCTCCTCCGCGCTTACTCTCTTTTACCCGTTACGGCCCTGACGAGCGTTTTTCTCTTCGTTTCCTTGATTCTCTATGAAATTATACGCGACTTGCTTTATTCTTTTCCCTTTAATTTTGTTATTTTTTAGTGATTCGTGAAGCTCGATCATGACATGTTTACTGTTTACTCTGCTTTTTAATATAAGAGAGAGGGAGGGAGAGAGAGAAAGACGAGCTTGGGACTCGATGGCCAAAGTCAACGTCGTACAAGTTTAGAAAGAGAGTGAGAGATAGAGCGAAGCCTCTATAAGTCGTTCCAGCAGCGTATGGGTTCGAAAGTTTACGACGCTCGTAAAGCGGCAGTACCCGGACCAATTTCCTAATTAAAACTTAACTTGCAACGAGCACTCGCTTACTTGAGCGAGTCGGGCAAAGGGGAGGGGGGTTAAGGGAACAGAGAAGGTATAGATGCAGAGGACGAGAGGTCAAACCTTTGGTAAATGCGGACGGGGGACATTGAAGAAAGATGAGAGAGAAAGAGAGAGTGTGTCTCGTCGTTGCAGGCCGGACGTGTCCGAGTTTCGATCGGAAGTTAGGCCGGCGTCCCAGGTTGAGACCTCCTTCCGTCTAGCGCGTGTATATGTATCGATTTGCCTCGGTCAGCCAACTTACTGTACGGACAGATGCCTCACCTCTCTCTCTCTCTCCCCCTTTTCAGTCTATACGTGTGTCTAGCCGTCGTTATCGTCGTCGCGAGGGAAAGGGGAAAACGACAGTTCGACGCGACCTCTTTTTTTTTCGTTTCCGGGGGGGCGAGCGAGCTTCTTACGATCGAAAGAGTCTATATTCAGTCATTGCTGGATTAATTTAGTACACCAAGAGAGAGAGAGAGAGAATGAGAGCTGCGGCGGGATAAAAGGCTGCAGGCGGAAAACTTTGCTCGGGCTGATTGAGTTTGCAGGCTTGAAAAGCGCGCGGCAGAAAAGATTTCTCGGTCGGCTTGATGAACTTGATTTTGTTGTTGCCAAGTCGACCTCGTCGTTTCTTCGAACCGTGAATTATTCAGAGCTTTCTCTCTCCCTTCCTCCGTCCTAACCCTCCTTTAAAATCTACGAATAATTGAGCGTGTGATTATGAAGTGGCTGCGCGCTAGTTAACTCACTTCTTTTTTTCCAGTTACCATCCTGGTGTTTCTTTTTTTTTCCTATCGCGATCTTCTGAACAATCAGACCTAACGTAGTTGCTTTTAAAACTTTGTGCCGTAGACGGAAGAGACAGAGAGAGAGAGAGCGAGAGAGAGAGAGAGAGAGAGAGAGAGAGAGAGAGAGAGAGAGAGAGACGACGACGTGTAAGACTCGAGACGGTTACGAGGCAGTATACAGGAAGAGAGTTAGTTGCTCGAGGTTTAGCGCGCGTATTTCATTCAGTATCCTCCCCAGGTCTTTGAAAACTCCTTACCTGGCTGCACCCTTTCCACTGCAGATATTCCGAGAAAAAGAAGGGGCTGACGCATGGAGGAGGTTATTCGCGTCCGTGGATTCCCCTACTCTGAATGGCGCGATGACGCGCTTAGGGTTTCCCTGAGGCTGTAGTCACAGGGGAACCATAGGTGCAGTCGCGATTGTGTGTGCGTGCCTGTACTCTGCTGTATGCTTACTTGTGTACGCTGATCGTTGTATCCTTACGGCATTTTCACCCCAGCTTTTGTTAGTATTCTTCTCTTGATAAGTGTGGGGGTTAAAATAATCCGGTGAGATGTTGGTAATGATGCACAGCTTTTAGGTATAGACATGCTACCTATCACACGTTTTACACTTATTACAGATTGTGCTTGAATTGTATTAAACAACATTTTTTATAAAACAAGATTCATTTTTTGCTATAGTCTTTTAAATTTTGCGTAAAGTGGCGTTGTGCTTGTTAATAATGGAGACAATTCAAAATTAAGGTCTTTTATCCGAGTCACTGGCTCAATTTGAAAGTTGCATAAAATTTTTGCTAATAAAACTTTCAATTCGAGTATTCCAAATTTCTGGCCTAAAAGTTATTATTAATCATTCAAACTATTTCATCATTAAATTAATTATATAATGTAAGATCTAATTACCAAGGCAGTTGCGTGGCCCTGCACCGAATGGCATATAAGCATATGGGTGTCGATTTCTCGAATTTTCCGGTAAGAACCTGTCGGGATCGAATTTTTCAGGATCTGGCCAATACCGAGGATCTCTGTGAATTTCGAATATTGGTATTATGAATTCGGCTCCGGCAGGTAACAAATAGTTTTCTGAAATTTTATTTAAATTTATAAGTTTCATTTTGTAAAAGTATTTAAATTCTAAATTATTAATATATTTGAAGCAAGTAACCATACTTAATTGCGCGTCTTTAACGAGTTTTCTTATAAGAAAAGGAACGCTGGGAAATAGCCGTAATCCTTCTTTAATACATAAGTCAATGTAATACAAGGTTTGAATGTCATTGATATTCATTCTGCCCTTGCATCGATTCATTACATCCATAGCTTCGGATCTTGCTTTTTTCTGAAATAAAGTTTCATGTGAGTTTCATTAAAAATGTTGCCGTCAAATGTTAAAAACGTAATACTATATTGTACCTGGACTTCTTCGTGTTCAGCTAATGACATCAGCATAAAGGACAAGACTATAGCTGTTGTTTCATAACCCTGCAGTATTAGAATAAATATTTGGATTTGTAGGTTCTTTTTCTTTTGAAAAAAAATTTTCAAAAAATTGACACGAGCTTACCCCAAATATAGTAGTATCTACTTCGGACCTCAAGTCTCTTTGACTTATCAAATTTTTACTTTCTGCTATAAGTAAAAGATCCAATACTGGCATGGTTTTACGTCTTTCTAAAATTAAAGTATTAACTTTTGTTAATTTAAGAGAAATATACTTGAATTTCAATTGTTTTAGTAAAAGTAATTGAAATTTCATATGTTGCTCAAATTAAACTTATAAGTTACAATGAATGTGTTTCTTATATTGGTGATTATGTGCCACGAGTATATACTACGCTATTCCGACTTGGTTTATCGGACACCTTTGCTCTTTCTCGCATGGGTTAAGAGTCTATAGAGCAAGGAATTATTTTAACATGGAATTGTTTTAGTAAAAGTAATAAACCAAGAAATAAGTAATCGTTTACCCTCAACATCATCATCATTATCATCAGTTTGATTATGAATTTTGTTGTCGAAATTTCGTCTTCGCTCATCTATTATCTAAAAAAAAAAAAAAAATTAATTCATCAAATTTAAGCAAATTTAATTAACAAAAATACCTTTCTTGTAAAAGTTCGAAAAGCTGACAGACAAGCATTGTATTTCTTTATTACTGGTAGGAACTTAAGCATTCCATCTGTTATGTACGGTTTGCAAAACCTATAATAGACAAATGAATTAGATCAATCATAGTTTTTAATCTAATTTTTAAAACATTCCACACGTATAAATTCGTACCTGTATGATATTATTTCAGAATGATCTGTTACTGCCTTGATGTATGATTCGGTATCATTTTCCATAGAACTTACGTCAGCTCCCAATGCAGATGCTGTATTTTTATTATACAATTGAAGGTAAATTGGCACAATCATTGTAAAATAAACAAAAACTCACCGCATATAATATTGATCGTAACCTTTGAAGTAAGCGGCAGTAGTTCGTGTACGACTTCGTCGCCTTTTGTTGATAATTTGGACATGAATTTTTCCCCTTGCTCTTGCATCGTTTCAACATATTTTCTCAAAATATGTGGATGGAACGCTGGTGTTAACATTTTACGCCTAGGTGCCCATAGATCAGCTATATTTTTATATATTTATGTTTTATTAGTTCTTTATGTTAAAAATTGTAATTAGAAGAATAATTTAAAAACTTACCGTCACTTATAAATACACTGTTGTGAAGCCAACCTTTAAAATGCTTGTAAACTTTTCCCTTTGTAACGTTTGTTCTATCTGTCAATAGTGTCTGATGTCACAAATAATTTATTTCTTATTATTTTTTATCTGGTGCATAATTAGTAAAAATATATATGCAAACGTATGTTTCACCTTACAATCATCCGGGTCAGAGCAAACTATTAATGATTGACCGGGAAATCTTGCACATATAACCGGATAATGCGTTTTTATTTGATCTCTAATATAATTCCACAAATATTCTAAAAATAAAATAATATTACAATTATACACACAATTGCAATAGGTACCAAAACATTTACGACCGATTGATTATTTAATAGAATTTATCAAACAAACCTCGATCATCAGTGAAAAACTGATAAGCATTTCCGAGTATTGGTAAAGTCCACGGAGAAGGAATTTTATTTATTAATCTTCCATATCTGCTGTACTTTGTCCAAATTTCTACGGCCAATAGCAATGACAACACAAGCAGCACATAAAAAATCATATTGAGTCAAATAAAGAAACTTTCAACAACTGAAATAGAAAAATTGTGTTCTCCGTTACAGACGAGCCGAGACTGGCATCAGTTTCTTCGAGAGTCAACTTATATGCGCAATTTATATTAAATTTAATGCATTGTCGTAAATAATGCATTCGTTTTTAAGTCTGAGAAAGGTACGAACTGCGACATTGTTTCAACCTGTGATATCCGATTTGACCTAGCGGTCAAATCGGATTTCACAGGTTATGCTAAACAGAGGCAGCAAAGCCTTTATTCGAGAAAGTTGAAACTTTGTTGCTTTGAATATTTCCATTTCTACATGTCTAATTTCATTGGTTTCATTATGTCACATCGTTTCTATTAGCATTTTGCATAGCTTGTAAATTCAAATTTTTATTACTCGTCAAATATTCACGCGACCATCGCTCTCTTAACGAAAAAAACCTTTTTCAAATTTATTTATTTATTTATTTATTCCGACTTAATTATAATACATTTCATGCTTATAACTAAGATTACATATTAATATAATCCAGCAGAGAAAAATGCTGA
>JAPYYQ010002130.1:0-43826 GCA_030522585.1 Anagyrus pseudococci | reverse complement strand
ATTCATTATTGAAACGTATTATACACTTTGCTTATTCAATTTTCATATATTTTAGATGATTTTCTTTTTTAAATGTTTACTTTAATTTTTATACTTTAAGACTATTGGAATTGATTATAATTTATCGTATTCAATATAATTTATCGAATTTATCAAGTATCACCTATATCGCATGTATACATCTTGTTTGCTGACATTTAAATATTAGTCCGTAAGATTCTCTTATATAGTAACTGCAAAGTTGTTTTACCACTTGCGAGAGTAGGATGCAGCCACCTAGCGGCCGCGTCAAAATTTTTTAGTTTTTAAAACTCAGTCTAATAAAAATTACCATACAGTCTTGTAAAATTTCTCAAGTCACTGAGTGAAATTTACAAAGAAAATGGTAAATTTTCCACTTCTGACAGTCTGTGACTGGATTACTTGTAAGGAATGGTAATTTTTACTGACTTTTTTGTAAATTTTACTATTTTCCTTCTCTCAGTATATGATTCATGTTTCTTAACATATCTTTACAGAATTTTTATACGAAATGTTCGAAAACGTTAACAAAACCATTTTTCAAAATAAGAAAGGTAATTATAAC
The DNA here is from genome assembly GCA_030522585.1 of Anagyrus pseudococci. Classification (NCBI taxonomy): domain Eukaryota; kingdom Metazoa; phylum Arthropoda; class Insecta; order Hymenoptera; family Encyrtidae; genus Anagyrus; species Anagyrus pseudococci. Next base: position 43,240 of record JAPYYQ010002130.1, on the reverse strand, counting down.
CTTTTCATTTTGAATACTTTACCTATTATATTTTAAAAAAAGAAATAAAATTCATTTGAATAAAAATAATTATAAGTTTCAAACATTTTCATGAAAAATTTCCTGACATTTTTTCCATCTTTGCCATAGGTTTCAAAAATCAAATAGTCTAGTCCGTTTTAAACCAATGGTGAATACACTGGTAGAAACAATTTTATTGTCATTAGCGATGTATATAGAAGTAAACAAAACGAAAATGGTTATTAGTTTTTGGTTTATAATTATTAATGTGCAAACAAATCATGCAAAACCAAATTTTAAAACAATGTTAAAAAGTAAATTTGATGATTACAAATTTACTAATTGCATGACACTTCTTGTAAAAGAAATAAGTCAAAAGATGAATTATATAAATTTTTATTCGAATAATACTTTTACTTCGTTACAAAAATTGACTACATTAACGAAAAACGTATTTACTAATAAAAAACAAATTAATTTGTTTAATTTGGATAAAATCGCAGAAAATTGCTTAAATCCTACATACATGTGCGTAATAGTCATAAATACAGAAGAAGAATTTATTTATTCATTAAACGTATTATACAGAATCCGATTTAACGGCAAAAGTGTAATTTTTATCACATACAAAAAATCAAACATGATAGGGCATATCAGTAATATAACCCATCAAATTGCAATTTTTGGAGTACAAAGGAATATAATTTTTGCTGCACTAACTGAAAAAAAGTATCCCGTTACTATTTACTGTATAACACCTTATTCTCTGAATTATTGCCAATTCGGCAACGTAACTATTGTAAGTTTTTTCAATAAGTTTTTACATATTTTAAATATTACGATTGATTATGGATTAAATTTGCAGTTAATGAAAAATGACTAATAATTTAAGTTACTTTGCTTATCTTTAATGTTCCTTTTTTTAGAGTGGCTACTGCACAGGAACAAACATAATTAAAAAAAATTTAAATTGGTTTCCACCTCCAAAGAATCTTGGCGGTTGTCCAATCAATTTTATTGTAGATCCTCCTTTTCGTCCATACGTAAAAATGATAAATAATAACAACCCCGGAGGTTCTGTAAATGCCATTATGAACGCAATATCCAAGCAATTAAACTCTAGTTTTACATTTTATTGGCCAAAGAGTAAATCTTCTATATTAAAACACGTTGATAACGATTACTTTAATGTTGTATTCGATATGGGACCTACTATTTACCCTTCAATCGAATACAATTTTATATTCTTGGATATGATTGTGTATGGTAATGTTGCAGAATATGAGAAAGGACATACCATTTATCGAAATCCTCTTAATTCATTTGATAAATATGTTTGGATTTTAATAATTGTAGTAATTTTAGCTATTGTATTGTTAGGTTTTCTATCGGGCATATCTGACATCTTTAAGCTATTACTAAAAGTGGTTGGTATATTTACAGGCGTAGGAGTCGGAAAATTGTGTGCCGGCTCGTGCTGGATGATATTTTGGTGGACATTTTTGTTACCCTCACTTGTAATACAACAATCATATCTCGCAGGTTTGACAGATAATCTAACTATTCCAGAAGTTTTAAGAAAGGCTAAAGATTGCAGAGATTTACATGAAAATTATAATTATACAATTCTTTGTCCAAAGGGAATAAAAAAGCCATTAATGACGAGTCTTAATCCATATTTTAGACAACTAGGAGAAGTTTGTACCGAAAAAGAATTGACATACATTAATCAAATTTTCATTCCTCTTGTACTACAAACAGGAAAATTAAATAAAACTTCTATTTCTATGAATCCAGAAATTATAGAAGCTTATAAGTTATACAATTTTTATATAGTTCAAAGTTTTAGTTCATGGCAAAATATTTATGGATATCGAAGTGCCTTGTATTTTGAAGAATTGAAAAACATTTGGCGAAAATTTGAAGAAGGTGGAATATTTTTACACTTGAACAGATTAGAATTTAATGAGTTGCCAACTAAAAGTGGAAGACCCCAAAAACAAGATCAGCTCATGGGATCACACAATATCTTAACCTATGGTTGTTTAACAGCTTTTCTTGTTTTTGTTATAGAAGTTCTTATTGCAAAAATTAAGATTAAAATTTTAATTCAGTTGGCATAATTAATGTTTCTTCACTCATCTTTATAAAATTTTTGTACAAAATGTTCGAAAACATTAAAACGATTTTTCAAAATAAGACAGAAAATTGTAAAATTTTCATTTTTAATATGTGACCTACTAGATTTTAAAACAAGAAAAAAGATTCATTTGAATAAAAATAATTATAAGTTTTAAACATTATCATGAAAAATTTCCTGTCATTTTTCGCACTGTTTGCCACGGTTTGCCATTCATTTTAAAAGTAAAATAGTCTAGTCAGTTTTAAACCAGTGTTGAATACACTGATAGAAGCAATTGCATTATTGTGGGCGATGTATGTTGAAGTAAACAAAACGCAAATTTTTAGTTTTATTTTTTGCTTACTGATAATTAATTTGCAAACAAAACATGCAAACCAAAATTTTAAAACAATGTTGAAAAGTAAATTTGATGATTACAAATTTACTCATTGCATGACACTTCTTGTAAAAGAAATAAGTCAGAAGATGAATTACATAAATTTTTATTCGAATAATACTTTCACTTCATTACAATACTTGAATACATTAACGAAGAATGTATTTGCTAATAAAAAACAAATTAATTTGTTTAATTTGGATAAAATTGCAGAAAATTGCTTAAATCCTGCATACATGTGTGTAATAGTCATACATGCAGAAGAAGAATTTCTTTATTCATTAAAAATATTATACAGTATTCGATTTAACGGAAAAAGTGTAATATTTATCAAGTACAGAAAATCAAACATGGAAGGGCATATCAGTAACATTACTCACCAAATAGCAGTTTCTGGAGTCCAAAGGAATATAATTTTCGCTGCATCAACGGGGAAAAAATATCCCGTTACTGTTTACTGTGTAACACCTTATTCTTTAAATTATTGTCACTTCGGTAACATAACTATTGTAAGTAATATAAAAATGTTTTCATGTATCCTAAATCTTTTAATTTACGATTCGTTCTTTTTCAGAGTGGTTTTTGTACTGGTGAAAATTTAATAAAAAATAATTTAAGTTGGTTTCCTCGTGTAAATAATCTTGGTGGTTGTCCACTCAACATTACAGTTGATCCTCCTTTCCGTCCATACGTAAACATGATAAACAATAACCCAGGAGGTACCGTAGGCACTATTATGAATGAAATATCCAAGGAATTAAATTTTTCTCTCAAATTTTACTGGCCAATAAGTAAGTCGATTTTTGAAAATCATGCTAATAAAGATTACTTTAACATCGTATGTGACATGGGACCTTCTATGTACCCCTCAATGGAAAATAACTTTGTATGGCTAGATATGATTATGTATGGTAATGTTGCGGAATACGAAGAAGGAGATGTCATCTATAGAAGTCTTTTAGAACCATTTGACAATTACGTATGGTTTTTCACGTTATCTGTATTACTAACCGTTGCTTTACTAGGTTTCCTGTCGGGTATTCGTGACATCACTAATTTACTATTAAAAATTATCGGGCTTTTGGCAGGCGTTGGAGTTCCAAGTTTATGTACTGGCACAGGTTGGATTATATTTTGGTGGACGTTTTTATTACCCTCACTTGTGTTGCAACAATCGTATCTCGCAGGCTTAACAGAAAATCTAACTGTACCAGAAATTTTAAAAGAGGCTAAAGATTGCACAGAATTGCATCAAAATTATAATTATACGCTTCTCTGTCCATTGGGAAAAAAGGAAATATTGATTAACGCTCTTAATTTATATCCTAGACAACTAGGAAAAGTTTGCACAGAAAAAGAATTGACATATATTAATCAAATTTTCATTCCTCTCGTACTACAAACGGGAAAATTGAATAAAACGTCTATTGCTATGAACAGAGAAATTATAGAAGCTTATAAGTTATACAATTTTTATATAGTTCAAAGTTTTAGTTCATGGCAAAATATTTATGGATATCGGAGCGCCTTGTATTTTGAAGAAATGAAAAAAATTTGGCAAATATTTGATGAGAGTGGACTATTTCTTCACTTAAAAAGATTAGAATTTCATGAGTTGCCAACTAAAAGTGGAAGACCCCAAAAACAAGATCAGCTCATGGGATCCCACAATATCTTAATCTATGGTTGTTTAACAGCATTTCTTGTTTTTGTTATAGAAGTTATTACAGAAATGTGTAAAAAAATTTAAGTAGAATTGGGTTTTTATTGCAATAATTAATGTTAGTTAACTTATCGACTCGTATGAATCATTATTTGCTAATCACTAAAAAATATAGAACAATTTTCAGAGAACTTGTCAAAGAAAATCAATTTCTCATTACTTTTGGACGTACGTTTTAAAAGTATTAAAAAAATCATTTCTTTAATTGTTGTACTACTTCCTGAACACGAAATCTATTTTAAAAGGATACAAATGTTGGTTAAGTGAGAAAACTGGTAGTTTAAAATATTTTCATTAAAATTTACATAACCATTCTTGTCCTTTTAAAAGCCTTTTTGTTCACCGAAACTAATTTGTCTATATTAGTCAGTTTTGAACCGTTAAAGAGTGTATTTAGGTAACTAAGTTAATAGTAATCCAAAATGTTAATAAATTTAAATCAGATACAACTTTTTATCATTTTTTGGTCACTTACGAGCAACGTACAAACAAGATTTTCTAATACATTTCGCAAAACGCCTTTATCTCATATGTTTGAAGACGAGAAATTTGTAGAATCCGTGACAGTCCTTATAAATGAAATAACTAAAAATTCAAGTGACATAATTTTTTTCTCGAATGACACTACGTGTTCTTTAAATCGAATAAGTAAAATCACTAAGAATTTGTACATTAATAATAGAACAATCAAGTCATTTAACTTACATAAAATACAATTAAATTCGTTTAATTCTGTATTTATGTGTGTAGTGGTAGTAGATACAGAGAAAGAATTTATCTATTCATTACAAATATTATACAACATTGGATTTAATAGCAAAAGTATAATTTTAATCACATATAAACAATCAAATATGACAGAACATATATCTAACATTACACGCAAGATCGTTAAATCTGGCGTACAAAGAAATATAATTTTTGCCGCACTGTCAGGAAAGAAGTATCCCATCACCATTTACAGTTCAACGTCTTATTCTTTGGGAAGTTGCAAGTTTGGTAACTTAATTGTTGTAAGTACCTTTAAAGTACCGCTAAAAATAGTTTCGATCAGAATATGTTAATGTCGCCCAAACAAAACTATAAGGTGAAATTACATTTTTTTCAGAGTGGATTTTCTACAGATAAAAAATTGATTAAAAAAATTCCAAGTTGGTTCCCTCTTGCAAACAATCTCGGGGGTTGTCCACTTAATATTAGCGTCGATCCTCCTTTTCGTCCATATATACGAGTCAAAAGTAATACTCCAGGTGGTTTTATCTATGAGGTTATGAGTGAAATGTCAAAGCTTTTGAATTTTACTCCAAAATACCATTGGCCATCCACGAAATCCAAGTTTATAATTCACGCCGACAAGGATTATTTTAACATTGCATGCGATATGGCGCCTACTCTCTTTCCAACGACAAAAAACAATTTTATTCCATTACGCATGGTTACGTATTCTCATGCCGCAGAATACGAAAAAGGATTGTTAGCATACCGAAATCTTTTGCAGCCTTTTCATAATTACGTTTGGTATTTGACGTTAACCGTCATTCTAACCATTGTTTTACTAGGTTTTCTATCGGGCGTCCGCGACATCACTAATTTACTATTAAAAATTATCGGCATTTTTGCAGGCGTTGGAGTTTCAAATTTAAGTACGGGCACATGTTGGATTATCTTTTGGTGGTCGTTTTTGTTACCCTCGCTTATTTTGCAGCAAAGCTATCTCGCTGGTCTCACGGGGAATCTGACTGTACCAGAAACTTTAGTAAAGGCTAAAGATATCGTAGATTTGCATAACAATTTTAACTACACGCTGTATTGCCCTATTGGAGTAAAAAAACAAATTATAAATTCTGACGTTCTCGAACGTCGTAAACTTGGAAAGGTTTGTACCGAGATGGAACTAAAACGGATACATCTTGGTATTGTTCCTTCAGCCTTGAATTCCGGAAAGTTGAATAAAACAGCTATACTTGTAAATCAAGAAATTATAGAAGCTTACAAACTATCTAATTTTTATTTAATTCCATTTCACGCGACATACCAAAGTATTTATGGATTCCGAGGAGCAATGTTTTTCAGAGAAATGAAAAAAATTTGGCGAAAACTAGACGAAGGTGGAATATTTCTGCATTTCAAACGATTAGAATTAAATAATTTGCCGAATAAAAGTGGAAGGGCGCAAACGCAAGATCAGCTGATAGGGTCACAGAATATCTTGATCTATGGTGGATTAGTCGCTTTCCTTGTGTTTATTATAGAATTTGTAATTGGGACACGTAAAGAAACGAAAATTAAAATTTTCATTACTAATTTTTTAAAATAAAACGGATTTTTGAGAGTGAACATTATTAAAAAAATATAAATTTTAGAATTGCTGCGTTATGTTTTAAGAGTTAACAGCACTTTACGATCATTTATCTTTTTGATGTACAAGAACTAATGTAATGTGAATGTAAATTATATTTATTTTGAAATTCGAGTTAGTATTATTGTATTGATACTTAATGTATGAAGTTTGTCAATAAAGGACCAGAGTACGCAAACTATTTGCTATACATTCTATTTATTTCATTCATCAAGTTCTATTTAAACTCATTCCTAATTATTTTCTTTAATTTAAATAAAGTAATTAAGTCTTAATAGGCCCTGTAAACAGCGCACAGTATGTTTAGTTTTTCTTTCTTAATTTTCTACTGCAGCACCTCTCGTGCAACATTCCCGTCCGTCTCTCTCTTTCCCTTCCCATCTTGAAACCTCTTCTGAAACAATATATAACAGGGTGGTTGCGGAAAATGGCGAATGAATTATTGATGAGCCACGGACTGCGGGGTCTATTTTTTTCTCCGGCTTCATTCCTGTCAGCCGAGCGCGACGGAAAAACGGAAGCAGCCTCGCGTGCGTCGTGAGAAATCGCGAAAGCACCAGAGTCATTCGCTCGACCTTCGCTTGACGATTCTCGGAGACTACATATGATTTTCTCACGTGTCTGCGAGTAAGCTCCCTTTTTTTACAATAATTAATGCTCTTTAAACTTGGCTAAAATTTATAAGTCCGAATATTAGCTCGACTTGAATACTACCAAGCGGAAAACATTGAGGTTCAAACAACGTTAAGTGAGCAACTTTAATTAAACAATCAATGCCATGGGAGTGTTGCCATTTGAAAAATTCCAAAAGTTTTGCTGGAAGTATTATCGTCATGCAAGCCCGACGACATAACTGCACGCCCGAGAACTGCGATGGCTTCCGCTTTTCTGCGAAAATTCACCCAAGCAAGGGGACGACGAACTCCCACGCGCCTCGGCGTTGATATACGTCAACGCGCATAGGGCTGCCGCTGCTCCCTGGCGTCGTCGGGACCAAGTCGCGCAAAATTATTCAGCAGAGGCCAGACGTCGATTCCCCGGCGCAACTCTCTCTTTCTCTATCCCTTCTCGGACCATAAATTATCCAGCTGGAGAAGGAGCGATGAATTTCGGATGCCGACAAATAGCGCGAAATTGATGTATTCTCTCGGCTGGGCCACTTATTTCTTTGAATTCAGTAGAAGTGAACTGGTATAGAGAATAAATATCTTGCAAATGTCTGACACTCGACTACGTGCGTTTCTGAGCAACCGGTTAACGTCGCGCAGTGTTGTTCGAATAAATGTGAGGCGTGGACGCTTAGTATATTCCAACATTCAAAAATGCATAGAGCAAAAATGTAAACGAACGTGAAAAATGAGAAAAAATGTTTGTATTTTTATAAGGAGAGTTGCTGCGGGATTTTCTTACTGCAACCTTGGGATTGTCTTAGACACGAGGTACGCTGGGATCGAAAAGAAAAATGTAATCTCCAGCTGCGCCAACAGGTTCGACGCACGCGCGATACATCCACATCGCTCGGCTCTACAGGTGTGCGGCGCCGGAAAGGAAGACCATCTAGAATGCCTGTTCTCTGCGTCTCCTCACGCATGCGCAATGGCCCTGATCCTCCTCTTCGAACTCTGTATGAAAAATTCGCTTAAGCTTCTTAATAACTTCTTTTTTTTTTTCAACTCATTTTATTTATTCGTTGAGACTCATTTAGATAAGATTGACGTGAATTTATGCGCACGCTGACTTCGTCGCTATTGTTTTCATCATCGGAATTGCCGCTTCCGGCTGTCGTTAATGAATTTTTGTGCTGGACGCCCGCTCGTTTGGTCGATTGAGTTTCGTCGTCTTGCTACGAGCGGCAAGAGAGAGAGAGAGATAGAGCCTATAAAATTTAAAAGCGAGTCTTATTGAGCGAATGAATGAATGAATATGCCGAGTAAACACGAGGAACGCGCGATCCTCGTCAAAGGAATGTCTCTTCAATATATCGTATTTGTCATTAGTCCACTTCCAATGTATTAACTACATTTATTATCCACATACACATATCGCACTGTGACGCTCAATATACCAGACGAAGAAAAAAAAAACTTGATTTCATAAACTGTATTCTCTTATTGACCACGAAAAGATCTACTTTAATAATAGCTCTAGATTTAGCGAGTTCAGTGACCAGCTGTGTTGGTCAGCGAGGGAGTCCTCCTCGGGGCGTTCCTCTACGGTCTTATTTATACGGCTGCGCGTCTTTCGGGTCCCGAGAGCAGCTTGGAAGCCGGTGTATTTCAGCGCGTATATAATATCTGGCCGTTTGCCAGGGAGAGCTGTGTGCGGCGTATATTATAATACGCGCAAACTCGCCGGGGCGCGAACACGTGCACCGCAATTTATAGATCGGCTATGGAGCACATGGCTCTCGCGCGCTTCCCGGCTGAATAATCTGCGGGAGAAAGACTGCGATGTTTACGAATTAAGGACGTTTTGCTTAGGGAGTCGTGGCGAGAGAGAACGAGAAGCAGAGCGGACGCGAAGCTTGCCAAGCAATTTACGCGCCGTATTGCGAGACGAGTCTTTGACCCCTAAGCTTTTCCACGGCTGAATGTTTGTCGATCTAATAGAACAAAATAGGATTATACTTGTGTCGCAACGCAAGTAAACATTAAGCCCGATGGTAGCAGAGTGCATCAACGGAGATCGACAGTAGACAGAAGAGTGCGAGTCAGGAGGCGACGAGTCTCGCCAACTTTTTCTCGCGCCAGGCTCTTATAGAGGCGGCGTTGCGCAAAAAGCGAGGAGTCAGCAAAGGAGGTCGTTCGTCGTCGTCGTCGTCCCTCTAGGCCTAGCCTCTCGACGCCTCCTTATTTTTTCTCTCTCGGCCGGCTATGGGAACTTCCCCGTTGGCCGCATATGTTGCCGGCCGGGCGTATCGGAGCCGAGAATCGTTACGCCCGGCAGCTTGGCAATAATCGCGGCCTGCGTTATGACTCTCACGCGCTCGCGAGCTCGCCTCGTGTATGGCTGGCTCGCGGGGGACGCGCGGATGCGACGGATCGTTGAGCCGCTTTGCTCGCGCGCCCTTCGCTATATACACGCTCACGCACACGGGACGTTTACAGAGTATAGAGGGAGAGCCCAGATGGGGCTTCTCTCTCTAGGCTCTTAGGTGAACTGCTCGGCCGTGATAATTGAATTTTCGTACGGCTGACTGGTTGCCCGGGATCACTTCTACGGTTCGACATGATTTTGCACTCGTATTACTGCATAGGCTACAGGTAAATTGTTATGGGGTATAAAGGTCGAACATTTGACCGAAGATTGTAAGTGCGAACATTATCGACGGACAATTAAATTTGTTCCGTCAGTGCACTTTGCTAGTACAAAGTCAACTATAGAATAATTTATACTTGGGTAAATGTGCATTTAAAAAAAATTGTCGAAGGAATTTCTCTTATTAAATATTCCGTACAAGTAATTATTGAAACTTTTTTTTGCAAAGTAAAGCAGATCACAATCTGAAAGTGGAAAGGTTGCAATTACCTTTTTTTAAAATGCACTAAAACAGTCACGACTCTGTCAATATTTTTTAAATATTGCACAGCATTAAAGTATGATTATATCGCAAGAGTCGTCTACGAAACTTACTCCCAACAACTACTTATACTCCTATGTGTTTCAGCTTGAAATGGCGCACATACAAAAGAGTCCACTTTTTAAAAAGAAAACAAGCGCCGGTCGAAATAAATGCGCGCTGATTATCACATGTAACCTGAATCAGATGTGTATATAAGCTTGCAGAAGAGCCAGAATTGGAAAGTCCTGGGACCGAGCTATTCTCTGCTCTAAACGCCGAGAAAGATTTCCTTTCGCGCCGCGATTCTGATACATTGTGCGTGGCCTCTACTCTTCTTTCGAGATACATGCCAGTAGGAAGGATTTCGAAAGTTTAGAAGTCCTGCTGGTGTTGCTTTATAAAGTCAGAGTAGAGTATATAGCGTGTCGGGTTTATTTTCTTAACAGCCAATGAAGTCTTCACACCTCGCCCCATAAAATATATAGACACGAGCGCGATCGTTACATGGGAAAGAATGATTAAGCGTGTTTGTCCTAGGATTAATTGGCCTGTTAATTAAAACGACGCGCGGATTCGCGATATTTCACCGCGGGGACGGGGCGCTGAGCGATGATCGTTTCAAAACGGATTAATGGATCACCCAGTTTTCTTTTCCGCCACAAACAAATCTCCATCTGGAAAATAGCGACTGGCTTCGTTTCGCGCATATTTAGAGAGGCTTAAATAAAGAATCGCTTTCTACGCGACCGCAGCAATGGGCGAGGCGAGAGAAATTGAAGGCTTGTGCTCCTTGGGCCTTGGATCGGTGTCGGTGACGCCGGGTACAGGGGGGATATCGTATAAGAAAGCGAGAGCGCGTTGTCTTTGAACTTGAGGTGTCTAATTTCGCTTGCAAATGGTGGGACTCCGGTGTCAATATGGTATATGTATGCATTTGGAGCGCTAGTAATTTCAATGCTCGTCGATTTGCCTAATGACGACTTTGTGCGATTGTTTCCATGCGGCGACGCGGTTTATTGCTTCTCCTGATGTCTTCATTCTGACGAGACAAATTACTCATTTTCATAAGGTGTGTTTGATTAGCGTCGTTTGATTGAAGACCGGTGCTTTAATTAATTTAGCAAATATTTGCAAAAAATATGCGCTCAATTTTTAATTAAAAAAAAAACTTTTTTCAATACATGCAAAGCTAAATCTGTAGAAAATAGGGCAAACATATGTGAATCGCTCAAAAATCGGCCATTCTCAAAGTCCTTGCAACCCTCTAACTTTCCACTTCTGGTATGGCAGGAGTTCGCGCATGGCAGGCAAGTTATATCAAAGCCCGAGAAAGGAGCGACACAATACGAGCGAAAAATCACACAGGTGTGTGTATTATTAGCAAAAGGCGCGCGGGAAAGCGCGAGTGGCATTGTACATAGAGCAGACACGCGGCCCTTGCACAGCGGCAGATGATGCGCGCTTTCGACTTCCCACAGCCCCGCTTGGCTATGAGCTTGGCGAGAGAGAGAAAAACAGTAGGCTCCGTGTGAAAAGGCCGTCTCTTCCCGATTCGGCACTTCCGCTCTCGCAGAGTCTTCACGCTTTACAGGTCATAAGCCGCTGCCACCGCCCCTTCGGAAATCCGAAGGCTCGCGCAGTCGCTCTAATATTTTCCATAATGCGAGAGCCGAGAAAAATTATAGATGGGAGTGGGGGGGGGGTAGAGGAGAGGATGTTAGACAGGTGTTTGCCGAGCAAAATTGTGCGAACACGGGATGACTTTGTAATTGATAATGACGGGCTGGGCGCGCGAGTTTTTCCCAGTGTGGCCATTGTGCCCTTTTCTCTCTCCCTCTCTCTTTAGAGCTTGTATTTTAATTAGCTTCTTTCATTTAAATGTTGGATGATTTATTCGAGCTGCGTGGGCCGTGCCGATCTGTGAGAAACACCGCCGCCGGGGGAGTATAGCGCGAGATTAAAACCCGCGCGCGTACTTTCTTCATTAATTGTTTGACACCGTTTGCTTGTTCGCTTCTTCTTGCATGTTTACAACGTAGTCTTGGTAGTTTTGTTGCGAAATTGTTTTTTTCACTCTCGTGGGTGGCACAATAATTAGTTTTGTAAGTTTAGTCGTTTTAATGATGCATTTGTTGTTATTATTGTTTTCCGAGAAACAAGTTGGTAGTCAACTTTTTACAAGTATTAGAGTGACGTGCAAGCTTGTTGGATTTGTCGTAATAGTTTGCTGTAAGTAAGAGAGACGCAAAGGAGCGCTTATCTTGACATTCGAAATTCAAATATTGATTCAAATCTATGTGGACGTAAACGTTGGGAATATTTCGAGCAAAGTTTTAACAAAGATACAATAGCCAAATAAATTTTCCTGAACAATTTTTAAATGTTCATCATTCCAATGAGAGTAAACATTAGATTTGTTACATTATTGATACTCTTTGTTTAAAATTTTATGGATTGAATATACAATAAAGTTATTGTTGACACGTACAGTACGTGGATTTACACATGACGTTTTGATACGGACAGCCTTCCATATTGGTTAAAGATAACAAGAATATTGTATAAACTATTGGCTTAATTTACTTTGTCCACGATATAGGACCGATTTCCATTCGAAATAGACACACGAATTCACCTCTGTCGGCTCTCTTTCACGTAGATAAACTTCGGGACAAACGCTTCGGCTCGCGTTTTTTTAGCTTACGGCGAGCAAACGCTTGTGTAGATAAGAAACAAAGAAAGCCCTGTACTCAGCAGTTTTACACGTAACACCCAAATGTTCGAAATAGTTTCGTCGCGCACAGATATCTAAAATTGTATTAAAGTTTTAGATCCAATGCAAACATTACAGACAGTTTGAATAATCAATACGAAAAATATTTTTTACAATAAAACATCAGTATTAAACCTTTTTTAAAAAAAAATTTTTTTTTAAAGTCTCACACCGGACTTTCCCGGTAATCCGGACAAAGCATACAAGATCAGGTGCGGCGAGGCCTGGGCAGTAGTCTCTGGCCAATTTGCAAGAATCCGAGTCTCGTCCCTGCATTTCTGTGTCAGTGGATCAAGTCGCGCGGGCTTTTCTGGTCGTACCGGTTTTTCGGACTGCCGTGCGCCGGCTGTATCAGCTGCGCACACGCGAGCTGCTCGGTTGCTCGTGCAGGCCCATCGTCGCGACCGTGAAAACACTTTGGATTTACCGAAAGCGAACTCGAACGAGGAATGCATGCCTGGCGTGTACGCAGAGTTGATATATGAAAACCGAATAACCGATTTCGTTTTTTCCCCTCCACAATGTACAAGTCGATGGAATGCAGTGGGCGTGATTAGCCTGCAATTACAGCAGTCTTACACACAAACGCGAATGTTGCTCGATTCAAAAGCTTTGGTTCTCGGGAAATGAAATCGACAAGCCGGTTAATTAAATTCATATTAGATTCGCGTGATGTTTAGCCTCGTAGCCGAGTCGTTAATTTTTCCTGTATTTTTTCCTTTTTGCTTATTTTCACGCGCTCCAGCTTACGCAAGCGTGTCGAGTAATGAGCTAGATCTGTTCGGGGCAATTTGAGGCGGGCATGGAGCTACTGCTACTGCTGCTTTTAATCGCCTTCCGCGAAAGACATTTTCCTTGATTTTATAACTTATTTGACTGGTATCATACTTTGAATCGCTTGCTTAATTGCTCAAGACGCCCGCGGGGGCCTAGAGCCATTGTAGTATGCTGCGGTAATTCGCGAGCGCCCGCGCTTGTATAACAACGCCCCCCCCTCTTCTCCCCCGTATCCCGACGCCACGATCACCAACGGAAATGTGAAACAACGTTTACTGCAACTCTTACTCATTTTTCCTCGGAATCAACTTTTACAAACGATGTGCTACCACGTGAGTATGTTTTGGCGCATTTTTGTTTCTAATTCTGATTTATTATAACGTGCGCAGATAAATGTAACTCACCGGAATTTACAATTGCATGTTCAACAATCTCGTTGTTGATAATATAAGGCTTTGAATGAAAATTGCTTACCTGAAACAAACAAAGAGAACGCACATTTTATTAAACAAACACGAATAAACAACATATAAATGTATTTGTACAATTAAAATAGCCACTTCAAAATAAAGTCATTTATCCAGACATCAACAAGTAGATCAGGTTTATTTTAAAGAAAAAAAGAAGGAAAACGAGATATGAGAAGAAATATAGAGCGAAGAGAAAGCCGCCGGTTAGGTTTTAACACTTTTGAGCGCACACAATGCAAAGTCATATAACCGAGTGTACAAAAGCGAGGAGAGTTGTGAGAGAAAGAGGGGTGTGTGTGTGGGTATAACGAGGAGAGGCCGAAAAAGGCAACGAATGTCGCGAACCAGGAAGAGAGTAGTACGAGCCAAAGCCGAGTAGGCGGTTTAATTAAAGCGAGTTGCACACACGACCACGACAACGACAGATGCGTCGTATACGCCTTCCGCAATTAGAATATTTATTAACGAATTCGCATACGCAAGCGTCATCGTCCTCCTCCTCGTCTACGTTCCCTCTCTGGTTTTAGGACGCACACATGAGAGGCAAAGGGAGATAAGCACGCGGAATGACGCTGGAGCCATATGGTCGCTGACACATGCGCGCTTCACGCTTTTCTCCCGCCCTCCCTTTTTAAGCGTACGTAACACACCCTCCTTCCGAATTTGTTTTGGACGGACCTCGTTTTTTTCTTTCTTTATTTTTACTACTTCTTTAATTTAACGCCATCCTCGGCTAATTGCAAGCCGAGACCGGGAGGTCTGAAACTACGAGGGCGAAAGCTGACCGTCGACCGTAACAGACTGCCATGAGTTTAGGCTTGGATCACAATATATGTGTGTATGTATGTGCGTGCGTATACGTGGACAAGGGAGGCTTGACGTGACACGCGGCTAATGAATAAGTTTGAAGAGGACCACCCCTGACAGCCTTTTAATTGGCCTCGAATTACGAGCTCCAAGTTTTCTTCGCACTAGATT
Source organism: Anagyrus pseudococci (assembly GCA_030522585.1). Classification (NCBI taxonomy): domain Eukaryota; kingdom Metazoa; phylum Arthropoda; class Insecta; order Hymenoptera; family Encyrtidae; genus Anagyrus; species Anagyrus pseudococci. The sequence goes on along the minus strand of JAPYYQ010002130.1, from coordinate 28,079 downwards.
TTCAGATTTTTTATACTAAATAATTTATAAACAGTGTTCGTATATTATCCTCCTCATTTTATTTTACATTTGCTTTAAGTGTACATGTTGTAAAGAAAAAAAAACCTAGGCATATGGCCGGGCGTTAAATGAAAATTTTCACCCTCGACACCTTTCTGTCCGCGCAACACAATGAGGACAAATGAATCGGAAAACAGCGAGGGCAGAAAAAAAAGGAGAAGAAGCTAATCGTCGTAAAAAAGAGAAAAAAAGAACTCGATAGGACAAAGCGCGCTCTGGAAAAAGTCCCCAGCAGAGCGCCAACTTATAATCCGACTTTACAGAGACGCGCGCCACGTCTAGCAGGGGGAGAAAAACAAAGGCAGACGAAACGAGAAGGGGGCGCGATCCATTGCGGCGAAAAGAGAGACCGCGGGGCGGCTGTTGCGTCAGAGAGCGGGACGACGACGACGAAGGGGTTGAAGCTGGGGGAAAAAATAAAAAAAGAAAAGTCGCGTCGATCTGTGAGCGGAGAGCGTAGCGAACGAACTCGCTCTCTTGCCTCTTTGCTTTACGGCGAAACGATTAACGATTGACTTTTGCGCCTTTAATGGCGAGGAACGAGCGCGTGCGGGTACACTCTTGTCCCCCCCCCGTTCCTTCCTCCACCATACTCATAGTGCGTCCAATAAGGGCCTTGAGCGACGTGCAAGGATACTTTTTGATGTGGCACTTAACTTTGGCTGGCCACTTCAAAAGAAGCTATTAAGATTCTTTGACCGCAGCTGCGACTCGTTTAATACCGTTCTATAAGGCTCTCTCTCTCTCTCTCTCTCTCTGCTTTTATGCCTGATTGTTTTAACGGCTTTTGCACTTTCTCGACCCCCCCTCCCGCCTCTCTGACGTCCACTTAATATATGACATGAAAAGTGAACTTCGATCTATTGTTTTTTTTTCTTAATTAGAATATGCATTATCGAGCGGTTAAGTGCGCCTATATTGAATGTCATTTTCACGACGTAATTGAAGAATTGATTGTTGAGCATTGTTTATAACGTCAATTACATCGTGTATTGCCACTTGAAAATATGAGAGAGAGAGAAAGGGGGGGAGAGTCAAGCGGAGTTTCTCAACACTTGCGGAATAATCCACATCAATAAGAGATTGTCGTATAGGGACAACGACAGACGGCGATCGGTATCAAGGCCCGTGTAATGTGCAGTTTCACATTTCCCACGACAAACGCGAATATATGCCCCCCCTCTCCCTTGGAGAGGCAAACGAAAGCTACATGATCACCGACAATTGGCTTCATTGTCGCCTGGACTTAATGGCAGAACATTATAATACGTCAGACACGCGAGTGAGAGAGAACGAGCGAACGGCTACGGAAACACGATATTTCAATTGCAATCACTGCTAAAGTATCATAGGCCATAATAGACAGCCGAGAGCAAATGACAGGCCCTCACGGAAACCGAAAGGGGAAATGGTTGAGCGTGTGGGCGTATATATACGTATACCGATTTGTCGCGCGCGAAGAAGAGATGCCGTAGACCAACCAACAGCGAGCAATCCCTATACTGTTCGCTGGATCCACATTAGGTTCCTGTTACAAAATAAAGTACAGCTCGGTTACGACGGAGCTGGCACGAGGCTACGGAGTAAAGGCTCATCCGTCAATGCCGTCTACGTTGTGCTCCGCGAGCGGAAGGACTATCGGACTAGCTTGTTCGATCTTATCGTAGCTCGGACGTGATGACACGCGCGTACGGCTCTTTATTTATTTGTTTTTTTGAGAACCCGAGAGAGCGACAATTATTCACCAACTCGTCTGCCAATCAGAGGAGGACAGCCGCGTGGGTGGAACGTCGAGCGAAAGCGTGGAAAAGTATTTGGCCGAGTTCCGAAAATGCCTGCGGCGGCCTCGGCTGTATACCGAAGGGTATTGTTGTACAGGTAGATGTACTCGGCGTGCCAGTGCAGGAAGGTTCGTGTATATACGTACGCATATACGCGTCTCCGGCTGCTTTTCAGTCGCACTCGGCAGCTGTTGCTGCTGCTCTCGTTATTATCTACCGCTCGGGTTAACGGCATGTATCGGGTGTACGTTTCTCTCGCGCATATCTCCGAGCCGGCGACTCTCTTCTTCCACGAGTCTATATACGTACGAAACGTGTGAAATTTTCCCTCTGGAGAACGACCCTCCTCGGCCCGACTCGCTGCCTCTAAGCCGATGCTAAACTTGTTGTGTACGTTGGAAAGTTTTCTTTTACGATCCGCACGTCATTATTTGATGTTTACAAAAAGGATAGCGCTTGCAGCTGTTGTTTTATCATTCGAAACCGCAGTGTGGAGATGTTAAATTTGAAAATTGCAAAAAAAAAAAAACAAAACTTATTGCCCGTCATACCTTTACGAGCAGTCTTCTCTTGCTTTATTAATTTCACGAGTTGTGTGTATATACGGTAGCGAGAAAGAGAGAGAAAGAGCCATGTATCACATATCGGACATCCAAAGTCACGAAAGTCGTTACGAATGCATGTCGCGCGTTTCGTTTATCAAAGCTGCTTTCAAGCTTGTACATCCTTGCCTCTCTCTCTCTGCTTCCTCACACACGTGTTCGGCAAGTGTTATGCATATCAATCCTCCAGTTGCTCATCTTTAAGCCCAACGACATTGACTTGAAATTTCACGGTCTCTCCGAGTAATCTTGAAAAAAAAAACGAAAATACAGTAGATGAGAAAGCTCGAGAGGAAAAGCTCGTAGGTATATATAAAGGAGCTGGGCAGGTGAACAAGCCATTGGAATTCCGCGAGCTGGAAAGTCGGGGGCATCCGTGCGTATTAGCATAAACGCAATTAATTGCCTAATTAAGACGTCGACTTTCAATTCCTCTCTCGGGCCTTTATCTACCTCTCACGCGAATCCCGCACAGCAGCGAATGGAACAGAGCCAGGACGACGAAGAAGAAGATGGAGGAGCTTCGAGAGAGGCCTAGAGCGAACGGAAGAAGCTACACAGCAAGCAAAGCGTCGCGGGCTGAATGTAAAGAAGCATCGGAAGCAGGAGAAGCGAGAGAGACGGAGAGAAAGAGAAAAAGACGAAGAAGCGAAAAAAAAGCGTCGGAGGAAACGCCAGTCCGCAATACCCGACGCCTCGGAATGTCGAAACGTCCCGGGGGTAGCCCGGGCGGAGCGAGAGAGGACGCGCGGCGGCATCTCACGTCCGCTGTGCCGCTTCTACGAGGAACCCTCGAGAGAGGGAGAGCCTCTAGCATTTGAATACAATGCCTGCACACCTTTTTCCTCCGCTGCTGGCTGAGCTGAGCAAGAGAGGAAGGAGGGAGAGGGACAGTGACGAGGGCAGCTTCGAAGGGTCGAGGTTAAGTGGAAACTCGCGGACGAGGCTCCCCTTCCCCCCGTTTTCGCTTCTTCTCCACTCCATGGACGGCTAAGGGGGACTAATGAGCCGAGTTGAGGCTGGAGAGAAGAAGTTAGCTTCCTCTTTTATTTTTATAATCGGCCTCGGCCTTTTTTTTATAGAAAATATGCAGAGGGAGAGAGAAAGGTCGGTTGTGCGGCCTACGGCGAGTAGACTAGAGTTACGCGGGAGAAGGAGTAGGGAGAAGGGTCGTAGGTGCGTGAGCGCAACGTGTGTGAAATAAGAGCTTTTAATTATGAAAGAGGAGCGCCGCACTTGTTTTTATGCTTCCGAGGCACGAAAACGGCTTGCACAATGCGTGCGCGCGGTCTACACAGACGCGGCGATGTTCCTTCCTCTCCCTCTCTTCTACTTCGTTCCTTTTATCCTTTTGTTCTTTGAATTCCAGCTTCGTATCAGATTCATTTTTTCTTTGCTATACAGCTGCGGCTCCCGTGAAATGAAAAATCATAACTTCTGAAGAGGAGCTGATGATCTTGTGACTTCATATTGTACAGTAATTCGTAACAATAACAATTTGCAGACTGAGAGAGCCTTGTAAATAAATTGAAAATCGTAAATAACAAACCCAACGTGCTAGTTTACCCGCATTGCTCACCAAAGAAAGCAAGCCTCTTGACACTCTAAAGAAAAGCCGAAAAAATTTTTTTCAAGGATATCAGCACGACAGATTTGGCCGTGAAAAAAAATACAAACAAAGCAGCGCGCGCGCATGGTCGTAAAAACGTTAAACGGGGCGAGTTTTCTCTCTCACTAGACATATTATAGCTGCGCGCTGCTTTACAAGCCTGCCGAGAAGCGTAAGGTGTCGCTGTATACAGAGAAAGACGGCCGAGGGAGGAGAGTGAGCAGAGGACATCTGGCCCTGTTTGTCCGAAAATCGAGAGAGGTGTCGGTCAGAGGAGAGGCTCCTCCTCCTCCGCGCGCACCGGCATTCCACAGCTACTCGGTTCTCCCTGGAAGCGTCATCTGGCACAGGGATCGACCCTTACACGCTCCTGTATATATATGTATGCGAGGTGTGGCCTCTCCCTCTGGTCTGTCTCAGTTGCGCGCTTTCCCTCGGTCGGCTGCCTGCGGTGAGCTCGGTGGCTTTGCTTTGTGCGCGGAGCCGGGGCCCCGAGGAGGAAAAAATCCGCAGTGGAGAGAAAGAGAGACTATACGTGCGCCCTCGGCTCTTCTAAGCCTGCGACCCTGCGACCGGAAGTTCCTCCTTGACCCGTCACTCATCCGCCACTTTTTCTCTACCCCTCTCGCTCGTTCTTGCACTCCATCTCGTTCTGCCTCCGATGCTTATTCTTCTTACGACTTACTCGGGCCCGTCGTCACGTTACGTGCCGCGCGCGCTTTGGCCTCGCATTTTTTTTCGCGCTAATTGCCGCCTCTTCCCCGAACAAAATTTCTCTCGCCCTCGTTGTGCAAAAACGAAAAATTGTTTTTTAATTTTCTTATTCCTCGGCTCCTTCCCGCCCGTCATTTTCTACGCACTGCTGCAAATCAGCCAAGCGCGTATTTTCTATATATAATATACCGTATAGGCTCGAAATGACAATTTTTAGAAAAAGAGCCGAGCGCACTGGCTATAGCAGCATTTTCCATGCAAATTACAATCGTCGAGATGGGGAAAAATTACTTTGCGGCAGTAGCCAACGCTTTGGAGCAGAAGGCATTGTTCTCCCCTCTATCTCGAGAGAGCAAGAAGCGAGAGAGAATACAGTTTGCTGGAGCGAATCGGTCATGGGATCGCCACGGCCATAGTCATGCAAGGCCGACAGACGTCTTAGACGTTGAGAGTAGTCGCGCTGCAACTAGGCTCCCTCTTCCTCTCTTTCTCTCTCGCGGTTAATTTGCGTCCGCGCAGCTCGTCTTCGCCGTTTATGCACGTCCGGCCGACACGTAGCGCGTCTCTCCTCTAAGCGCATTTTGGTTGTCGGCCCGTGCGTGGCCCTCGTCCTCTACCATGGACCTTTTCACATACCACACGTTGACGCGCGAAAAACAGTGCGCATAAAAACACAAGTCGGCCTAGGAAGTCGAATTAACTGGTCACGGCCGATTCGACTATACGTAGGGCAAGAAGCAAAAAAATTACAACGATAAGTTTTGAAATTCCATAATCCAACTGACCAAGTGATTCAAGATATTCAAGAGGCAGTTGGTATTAAGAATTCTAGAAGGCGAATACAAGCCGAAAGGGAAAACAGAAGAAACATGAACAAAAGCAGAGAAACGCAACAACGCCGTGCAGCCGATAGCAGAGGAAGAGGGGGCAAAAGAAAAAACAGGGGCAACGAGACACGCCACTCCCACATAATAGCCGAAGCCATCTTTCTCTCTCTTTCTCTCTGGAAATTGCCTTAATCGCCGCAACGCAGTCGAAGCCCCGCAGGCCCACGGAGACCAAGAAAAATAAAATAAGAAAAAGCTGCCCAAGAGTCCAAAGAATAAAGAAGAAGCTACAGCCAATCTGTGAGAGGTGTGTGTATACGGTAGCCGATGATGATCTACGAGAGACTGGGAATAGAAAGAAAAATATAAAAGAGAGAGAGAAAAGGCTCGCTTGGAGCAGCAACGGCTTCCGTCGGTTACGAGCGGCTCTCGCTCGTTGATGCTTCTATCTGTGGCTTTTGAGCTTAGCGTATAATCCACGCGTGAAGCGGTGATGTCAGGGCTCCTGGAAAGACTCTCTTCTCTCTGTGTAGCTCCTATCTTCTTCACAGCGCGAGAAGAACAACCGGAGTTGTTGGCTTGATCAGGCGAATTTCTGAACTATACCGGTAGAACCATTTCAAAATCCCATATGGAAATGAATAAAAGAAAAAGTCGTTGAGCAATAGTCAGCTATATGTATTTTCAGCAGAAAGAAAGAGAGAAGGAGAGGGAGAGCGTCATTCATCGTTTCCCCTCCACTACTGCGAAACAGCGCACGTCCGTTAGCTGCTGCTTCCTCGGGAGATGTCCGATTATTAGCACGCCACGGCTACATCCTACACGGACGTTATACCACTGGCAAGTCCGTCGCCGTCGACGTAATTGACTAGGTTATTAGATGACGAGACGGTGTCCATTGCCGCCGCCGGCAGTCGCGCATCCATCTCCGTTTTTCCCAGCTCCGTTTCCACTTAACTGCGTGACCAGCGGCTCAGCCAAATGAAACACGACGGAGGCGGCGGAGCGCGAGCCACTGATCTACGACTTTTTCATTGATCCGCGTCACCAGACGCTCTCTGACTATGCACACGTAAATTCGTAAGCTACTCTCAAGGCCTCGTGTACACTTCCTCGAGCTCGTGCGCAGATGCAAAGCGAGTACACGTGTCTTCGGAGATCCAAGCTATACATCTAAGGTAGATGACCCAATAGTCGATAACGTAAGGAAAATTCCAACGAAATGATAATGGAAAAAACAATTTACTGCACAAAAGAACAAAATAATCATCGTTTACAGTAATTTTAACATTAAAGAATTTAATTAGATGAAAAAAACCATAATAACAACATTTAATTGAATTGTTATAATCATTTAAAAAAAAAACGTGGATGACCCATTAGCTGATAATTGCCTTACAGCCAGCCGCTATAGCCGATAGCGGATGACCCAATAGCTGATAGAAGTGCGGAGAAGAGGTTATAAGGTTATGTTAAATGAATTCTAGACGTAAAAAATAATGTTTAACTATTTATTTGTTTTAAAAAATACTAAATTCATAAAAAAATAGTAACAAATTAATTAATTTTTAGGTTGAACATTTTTAGCATTCAAAGCTTTTATTTCTAAATTATACTTATTAATCTTATTTTGAATTTCTTTTTGTTCTTCTACAGCAATTTTAATATTATCTTGTAAATTATTTAATTGACTTCGAAAATCAGAAGCAACATTATTTTTTGCTTGATTTTGCAGTATTAAAAGATCACATTTTAATTTTTTTACATTTAATTTCATGTTCTTTAACCTTTCCTGAAGTGGAACTTTTAGTTCTCTAATTTTTTTTAAGTTTTCCTCGCGCTCTTTTTTGATCAAACTTTCTCTTGTCTTAGTTATTTTTTTATTCAATTTATCAGCTTCTTCTTGTTGTTTTTTTTGTTCTTTTAACATGTAGTAGTTTTTCCATTCATCACTAGTAGCGGCTGCTGGTAATTTTTCTTTCTTTTTCTTCATACTTTTATTGTCTTTGTTATTATTAGGATAAAAAAGATAACTACTGAAACTATTTTTTAAAAAGTCCTTCTGCGATGATGTTCCTGCAACATAGTATTTAGTATATAGATATGCTTGTACTGTGAAATTTTTAGTTTATTATTATTTATTAAATAAATCAACATACCACAAGTGCCTCTTTTAACAGCTTGTGTACTAATTTCTGTGCTCTGAGATGAATGTGTTGTGATACCTAAAAACAAAATTTACATTAGCAATATGTATAAAAAATATTCAAATTGTATATTATTAAATTAAAATAAACCTTGAGTACTGATAGGTGTTTGAATCTCAGGTCTCCCATCAGCCTTATAACTCATGCTTAAATCTAGAGGACTAGCTTTTTCAGGACTAGGTGCGATAGGAATAGGACGGTTCTGTTATGTTAATATATGTATTGCTATTACTATTTTTGTTATTGTTATTTTAATATATGTTTTATTATATTGTAATAATGTGCTCATTATATTTAATAATGAACGTTTGTTCTTAATATTTACCTCGCCAAATGTTTCACTCAGATATGAGTTGGTATGAATGCTGCTTGCAGGTGATTCTGTGTCTCTAACATCAGAGATTAGGCCATTGGGCACGTCGTTACACAGTTCTGATGATGTTGTATTTGAATCTTGTGTGATGGTAGTTTTATTTAGTATCAAACCATTGTGTACTAATTCTTCAACAATTGTTTTTGAAATATTAATGCAATCACCTTCACAAATTTCAGCTTCAACTATGGGCGTTGATTCTCTTATTGAATTATCTTCATAAGTACATACTTCTTCAAAAACAATAGGTGTTGTATGTGTTGCAATAGAACTATTTTTTTCAAAATTGTCAGGAGGATCTTTTTCAAAATTACTATTTGCTTGTAATTTTGTATTTTCAACATAACCAATATCATTTTTACATTGAAACCAACACTTAAATAAAGCTGTGTATTCAACCGCACCTTTCCACTCACTGCCTTGATTTTGTTTAAATAAATTTAGAACATCTGATTCAATTATACATTCAACACATTGAAGCTTGGCGAGTGAATCTGTAGTAATGATACTTTTTTCTTGAGTTTGGTCAACAGCAACAGTTGATGGCTCAAAGCTAAGCGAGTCTTTGGTAACATTACAATTTTCTTGAGTTGACTCAATAGCAACAGGTGATGGCTCAAAGCTAATCAATTTTGTATAATCTATACTGTTTGGATCAAAAGGATGAAGTCCACACTTGGCAAAAGAATTTTTTAAAATTGTTTCTAAATTTAAACTATTTAACGCACTTTCTAAAACTTTAGGGAAAACCACCTTGGATGGATGTTCTCCATTGTTTTGCAGTCTCCAATCTCTTATTTTTTTTTTATAAGCTTCTTTGAGCGGATGAAACAGACCAACATCCATAGGTTGATGTAAATGCGTTGCATTTGGCACCAGATTAATTAATTCTATCTGATGCTCACTACAAAAGTCAACTAATGCTTTTGTACAGTGCGAACTGTGACCATCTAAGTACATTATAACTGGAAATACTATGTTATTCTTAACGCACCATGGATAAAAATGATTAACCATATATGAATAAAAAGTCTCGCTAGTCATCCAACCAGTGTCAGACTTGCCAATAACAAATTCACTTGGAAAGTGTTCAGCAATACATTTTGGGACACGCACATAATTGTACACAATCATTGGTGGTAGCAATTGTCCTGCTGCGTTTCCTCCAATCAATGCAGTGTAACATTCTTTATCACTTTTGCACTTATTGTAAACACTTTTAGTACCCTTTTTTACTAAAACTTTATCACTTTTTGGGCATAACATAAACGCAGATTCATCAGTATTAAACACTCTGTTTGGTTCCATATTTTTCAAGTTTTTTCTATCCAGATAACCTCCTATTTCTGTAAACCAATCTTTAAAAGATTTCTCGCTAACATCTGATCTGGCTTTTGTGAGATTTTGACATTCCCTCTCCGATAATACAGGATGTCTTTGTAAAAAAGCCTTATACCAATGTTTGGATGGTCTACCATTAGTAAATGGTGTTTTTTTCTCACTTCTTATGACTATTTCTTGAACGGTATCTAGCAAGTGTTGTTTACTAATAGGAAAACCAGACTTACTCATCATCAATATCCATGATACTAAATCTTTTTCTTCTTGTTTATTAAAAATAGTAGGAGGTCCTTTTTTAGTATCTAAATCATAAGTACCAATAACTCTTGAATGCAGTGTTGCGTAAGGCACATTGTACTTTTTGCTGGCTTGAGAAATTGAGCTGCCATTCTTAACATGATTTAGTGCTTCTTGCAAATTATCTTTGGAGTACGGCAAGGTACAATGAGACTTACTCTGGAAATAAACAATAACAATTAAATATAATTTAAGGTTATCGGCATTAGCTCCCGGAGACAACTCCGAAACCCTATAGCCGATAATGCAATAAAACAAATCAAAATATATTTTTAGCATTTCTTACCTTTTTAACTTTACCCATTATGATCTTACGTATCAATCGACATACTTATATTTGAGAAATATATTGAGAATTCACGAATATCAATGATGCGCCGTTAACAAACGGTCAGCGACTTCTAAGCAGCCATGTTAAGAAAGAGGGCTCTGATCGCAGATATCGAGCTACGTACACGGTGTGAATTTTTTTTACGCGTAAAAAGTACTGCCCTACAATTTTTCACATTTTATTTTAGTAGCCTAATACTTATTCTTTACAGTACTATTTTTTTTTTTTTATAAATTGTATAATTTTTTGTGGAATTGCACGTTATAATTTCAAGTTATCGACTATCGGGGTATATCGGCTATTGGGTCATCTACCTTAGGGGAGCTTTGTGTACAGCGGCGTCTCAATCTTCTCTCTCTCCCTCTCGCTCGAGCCCGACTGATTAAGTACCCCTTGGCGATGAATTCACAATCGAGCGTATTTTGCATTCACTTTCAGGTATATATGTCGCACTTTGTGTGCACCTACGCGAAATTTATGAGCCAACCGCACGCGAGACGCGTAAGGGATGTACGTCTTTAGCGGAGACGGCGAAGGGGCCAATGGCAGATTGAAAAATCCAGCGATAATTGAGCTGTAAATTTAAACTTTCCCTTATGTACACTATACTAGGGGGATAAGCCGTGGTAACACTGGAATGACTTACAAGCGGAGAACGAGGAAAGAACTGTTTGGATTCCCGCGAGACCGGTCACCCCCTCCCTCTCGCCTTTTTTTCTCCGTTTCTCAATGCAGAAAACGAAAAAGTGCCGAGCTCACGCGGAGCGATGTGCGTTAGTGAATGAAATAAGCAGCTTTTGCGAAAAACGCATCTCCGTTAAGACACGTATCCAACTCTGTACGCAATAATGGACCATCAGGAGCAGCAGGAGATTCTCCCACGCGGTAGTCCGCCTGCTGTGAAAATCTACATGCGACACGCGTCGTTGGTTCGTACCAAACGTTCTTGGGTAAGCTTTTGTCACTCATTCAAATTTCTTCTGATCTTCATTATTATTATTATTTTTTATTTTTTGCAAGCTCTTGGTAGAATCTGAGGTAAGAACGAGCAGCTTGAGGAATCGTGGGATAGTGCGGAGCGCGAACGGTTTTTACGATCGGACGCTTGGAAGATTCTTCCGGTTAAGTCAGGAGGGAGAGAGCGCATTTCTTGACTGCAGAATCGAGTTTGAAAAACGCGGGAGAGAGAAAAAAAAGAATGAAGAAAAGTCACGTTGCGCTCGATGCTCTCGGGTAAATATATATGTGAGGCTGTTAAACTTTCGAGACTGTAAAAATCGTGGAAAGCGCTCGTTCGAGTGCGTTCTTACGGAGAGTAGATTCAAAGTTTTTTCGAAAAACAAAGTAGACTGCTTTCCTCGGAGGAAAATCAGTCCGCGTTGACGTTGAAGTAAAGTTTAAGCTCTATAATACAGTTCAGCTGATGCGAGGAGAACACAAGGAAAGAGCAAAATTCGGAACGATCGGCAAAATTGGGTGTATACGTAAGCGCAGCCTGGTTCTGTATGCGTTATCATTAGGAGGCAAAAGGCAGCTGTGTCGCGCGCAAGCGATGCCGGCGCTTTCACCTGCACGCTGAAAAATGAGCGCTCGCGGAAGCCGTTCGTTCGCCGAGCCAAATTCGTGCGCGCTTACGGGAGAATAATTCTCAGTTAGAGCGCTCTGTAATGAGCAACTCACGGCGAGAAGTATCGCGAAGAGAGTTTCCTTTGTACTTAGAGGTTAGTAATGATGACTTACGGAGTATTTTGGGATACTCAACGAGATGTAACACTGCGCTTGAATTTGGCATTCGAATGTCTTTTGTTTTTTTCTGTAAAGAAGAAAGGAATGTTTGTGAATATAGAAATACATTTGATTTTCATAAAAACATTTGGAACCCTGTTATCGCCTGCTGTGGAAAGGCAGCGTTGTGTAACGAAAATATGTAATGTATGCTGGAACTTGTAAAAAATGCATTCTCACTGTTCAATCCGGTATAACTCGATTTTCATGCAACCTCGTACGACTATTATCTTTAGTAATAAACAATGTGTAAATACGAATAGAATAAAAAGTTTAGTCTGATATTGCCAACGACAGTTTGTATTCGGAGGTAAAATATGAATTATCGTCACGACAATAATGTATAAGTATTCAAATCACGCACTCAAAATATTTTGCTCGAGAGCAATTCAGCTAGGCCATTTGAGCGTAAATTGTTACATCATCCTCTACGCGTACACTTTGGTAATATTTAAATTTTCATTTACAATCGACTGTGAGTCATTGACGACTTAGTATTAATGAATAGAAATGCGGTTTACTTTTACAAAACAGAGCCAGACGTTCAATGTCATCATCGTCAAAGTTTATGAATGAAAAATCCTATCCGGTTACCATTTGAATCATTCAACTCATACATTAAGCTCGCAATGGAAAAATTAACATTTTTGAAAAAGCTATTGAAATCCAATATGTACACATGTTTCCGAAAAAGATTTTTTGAAAAATAAAAACATTGCAGTTCAGTAAACGCCTTCAAGGATCGAAGGGAAAATAAAAACAGACGAATTAAAAGCTCACAAAGCACGGCAGGGTCGACGCGACGATGCGCAAGAACAAAAGCGGATGAATGAAAAGAGGCGCGTCGATGGTCTGCGAATGCGCGATAGCCTCGCGTGTGGAATAGCTTACGCCCTGCACACAGCGCGATTTCGCAACACGTACCAACACACGCGCGAGTTCGCGCACACCTATAATACCGTCCGGCCACTGGATCAATGCCAATGTCGTTGCGAAAGTCACCATTGCCCGTTGTCGTCGCTAGAATCCATGAATTAGCGGTTGCGCGTGAATTTTTGCTTCGCCGCTAACTCGGCTACAGCTTACCGAGGGAGTACAAAGACGACCGTATACACTCTGCTATAAGCGAATCTTTTTCTCTCTTACACACACGCACGTGTGGCTACAGGCTGTTGTGAGGCTTTCCTCTTATCGAGCGCTAAGGCGATTTCGAGTTTATGTAGCCGTATCAGAATCACTGACTGGAAAAAGAAGCGGACCCTAATTGGGGCTTATCTGAATTTTTTTTAATTGAGATATGGGATTCTTCGTAGGCTAGGCTAATTAAATTTCTTCTCGCTTCACTTGCCGGCTGTTGGGCTCGTTACGTAAGCTCGCTGTACTCGAGGTCGTTTCATTAGACTAGCAATAAAAAATCGACGTATTTTGAATGAAATAAAATAAAGCAAAGATAATCTATGCCTGAATTTGTAAAATGATTTATTTAGTGTACGTTCTACTGACTGAGATTTTCGTCATGCTCTTTAATTGAAAAGCCGATTTCAAAGAAAAAAAGCAAATGCTAGTCTGAAATATTATCTTACCAGACTCAGGCACACGTATTAGTCCAACGGAAAATTTAAAGACAGGCCAAAAAGTCAAAAGTCGAAAATTACAGCGGGGCTATTAAGGGCTGAGGGATCGAAGGGGCGGACGAGTGGAAGGGAAGCATGGGAACCCCCTTGAAAACGCCGTGGCGAACACGAAAAATCAGGAAGGGACCAGTCGGAGGGGAGGAGGTAGAGGAAGCAATCTCGCGTATCTAAGCTCTCCCCTCTCGGACCTTTTTCCCTTTGAAAAGGCTAAAAGAGGGTTAGAGGGGCGCAGGGCATAGAGGAAAGGCACACTCGAACGCACCTGCGCGTGTGCCAATTACCAAGAGCGCCAACGATCCGGAGCAGCTGAAGCCCTGAACGTTGGACCGCGGCACACATAGCAGCGAAAGCAGCTTTGCTCTCGGGGGTTGTGACGAGCAATTTGCGCGATTAACCCCTACTAGCTGCAGTTGAGACGACGACGATTGATACTTCTCGCGAGAGAGAGAGAGAGAGAGAGAGAGAGAGAGAGAGAGAGAGGGAGCTCTCCCTCTCTCTCCCGGCATTGAGCAGTACGACTGAAACCGATGACGGTTAAGCCATTGCATTTGGAGGTATGCTTAAGTTGACGATTGAGGCCTTGAAGTGCGGACGGCCGATCGGCTGAAACGGACTAATGCTATTTACAATGGTTAGGTGCGCGCGGAGGCCTGCCCTGGATTGCTGCGGAGTAAGCACTCTTCGGTGTACACTTTAAATCCGTTTAAATTTTCTGCAGCCGACACAATACAGCGTATACACTTGGATTGCACGAGTACTTTTTCGACGGAAATAATCAATGCTGAAATTCATTCGCAAATACATTCGTAAAGAAATTCAGAAAATAGCAAGAGCGATGATGAAACTTGAAATCTCAAAATAATAAATTGTGCGATAAGCTCTCGAGCATTCTCTCAAAAGCCGGCACAGAATTCTAAACGACAAATTGCTCGTTACGATTGAAAAATCGGGCGTTTTGTTCGAACCGTCGCTTGAAATGCGCTCCGGAGCTTTGCGATCAATTATTTTCTTTCGATTAAACGGCGCTCAATGAATCATTAAAATAAAATATATATATAACACCCAGCGGGGCGGTCGTTTTCTGCCGTTGAATTCCTTCGTTATCGGCTCGCTTAGCAAGTACAATTTCTGATTAAACTTGCGCATTTTGCCGATAGAACTTTGCCGATTTCGATAAAGATAGCTGCATTGCGCGCAGTTCAATGGTAATTATCAAGCTTTTTCGAAAATAAACATTAACACGGAATCTCATAAATATATACGTGTTTTTGCTACCATTTCGTCATTCTACCCGTAGATTCAAGAGCTTTGAAACTCGAACAAAATTTCAACTTTCGTTCGTATAAAGTGAAAATTCACCAAGACATAATACACGTCTGTTATACAGGCGCGATAAGATCTGGCGTTAATAAATAAAAGTTAAATTAGTAGGAGCTGCCGATAGAATAAAAGGTTTTTCACGCAGAACAATAGGAGCAAAAGTTCTTTGTTGCTCTCTCAGCCGGAGCACACACGTATACGGGATAGAGAAAGAGAGAAAAAATGCTCGAATTTTATTTCCGCGCGGAGGAGTCCGCGTGTGCGCGTATGCAGCGAGAAAGAGAGAGAGAGGGAGAGCAATAACTGGAAAATCCGGTTCGCATCGCATTGTTCGCGTTATACCGAAAGAGAAGGAGAGCGAGAGGAGCGTCTCTAGCCATATAAATTATATCGTTGTTTCGCTCGTAAAACGACAACTGCTGCTACTGCCGTTCTCTGCCAAAATTAAAACTGGCCCGCGTGTGAGTCGGATGCTACTCCGCGTGTGTGAGCTTTCTAAGTTTTTGGGTCGCGGAAAAATGAGGTTACGAACGCCGGCTGTTGCTGCTGTGCACACCTTCTCCCGCTCGCAGCGGTAATCTCATGGTAAAAACCCATAAGATTCCGGTAGGGAGTTGTAAAAATTTTCACTGCAACATATACGTCTCTCTCTCTCTCCCTGTGGGTGCGTGCGCGCGTACAGGACGGGACCGACGAAATAACAGTTTTTAAACTCACTTCGCTAACGTTTCATTAAAAACGAAATGCTGGCCGCTCTCGCGCCTCTGTATGTATGCAACTCACCTGTAACAAAAAAAATAAAAAGTACATCCGTTAGACAGGCATCTTTATAACATCGTCAAATGATTTTTATAAGTATCACAATGAAATTTCACTTGTTTCAAGAAAATTGTCACAAAAACCGCAATTTTGAAAGAGGCAGAAGGAAGGAAAAAAAGAACGAGAAGAGAGAGACGAGATCGGCTTCCTTTATTACTGTCGAAAATCAGCAACTGCAAAAGAGGATACACGCACTGGCGTATAACGAGAGCGAGAGCGCAGGTGCGCCCGTGTGTGTATCTACGCAAGGCCTGCTCGCGTAACAAAGAGGCCCTGCAAGAGCGAAAGACCGAGGCAGTAGAGAGAGAGAGGGGGAGGCCCATTCACCCGTCGGGCCCATATATCCCGGGGGCCTCACACGCACCGGAATCTCGGTCCTTCGAGCAGCGAAACGTGCTGCGGGCTCTTCGAACCGAGACCTAGCCGGTGTTTCCGTTGCTTGATCCGCACGCTTGATACTCTTCCACGCTAGATGATGATTCGACGGCCTGATCGAGGCGCCGAACGACCCTCTCCCTACGTACGTTCTTTTTTTTTTTAATTGCACGGATGCGAGCGTGAATTGTTGATTTTCTTTTTCACAGTATTTTTTTGTTTTATATAGCATCGTTTACATGCAGAGTTTTATATGGCATCGATGAGTTGTGAGTTTGTGAAGATTTTTGGTGAGCTTTATTGGTTTGTTCTTGCAAAGCGCAATCTACTCTTGTGCGCTAATAAGCATAGGAACGGATCAAGTTGCGAGTGGAAAATGTATGAGAAGAATTAATTTCCGAGAAACATAATAACGACTACGTGATTTTATGCTAATCGCGTACATTATACTCGCGCGGAGGTTTTCGAAATGAAGCGCTAGAAGAAGACAAGTACAACAAAAATATTGTACCATTGTCGAAAGAGCAATATTTCAAGCACGTTTAATTCATGTGAATCATTGAGAGTCTGTATCACGCTTTCGTTAAAAATTCTCAAAGTCGAGTTGGCCCGCGTCGCCAGCGGCGCTGCCACGTGGTGTCGTTTTTCGAAATATGATAATGACGCGCGCAATGAGACACAGAGTCAGCGGGACCATAACTTGCGGGCGAAATCGGTTTTTGACTTTTCAACATTTCCAAAGCCAGCTGATTAACATGCGAATATGCGCAATCGTCATTTCTGGCCTCCAACCGACCCAAAGACCCATTTGCCTACGAAATTTCGACATTCGACAATTTTCCCATTGCCCAAGCCCAGGCTATTGGAAAAAAAGAAGAAAAATCGTCAACTATGTCGTTCATACGGGATAAAATGCGGTAATCGAATAAAGCCAGAGAGTCGCTGTACGTTTTCACGGTATAGCCCCACCCACAGAGTCCCAGCATCCGAACGCTGATATCTCCTTCCGATAAATATTTATTACGCCGTTATCGAGCGATGTAGAGTAAAAGTCTCCAACAATCCGCGAGCCTTTTATCCACCGTATCGTCGTGCGCTACACCACGGGGTGCAGCTAATAGTGTGCGGATAAATGTGTGTATCTGTGTGTGCATGTCCTAAGACACACGTGACCCAGAATGTGCGCGACCCGTTCGAGCAGCCGCTCATGTACGACTTCGTCATCGGCGAGACGCGACTGTGATTCAGGGATTAGGATCACACGGTGGAAAGCAAACGTGACGGCTTAGGTCTCCCTCTCTTTCTTTCTCTCATTCCGATCGAGTCCACACCTTAGTCCAAGATGACCCAATTACTCTCGGAGATATCATTGTTTTTTTTCCGCACCTTGGCTCCTTATTTTTCTTGGCGTTACTCGATACCAAACGAGTGTAAAAACACTTTCTGGGCTTTTTTCACTCCGACCAGTTTATTAAATTTAATGATTTTTCCTTGATTTTCCATTAATATATCTGGGACGATAACAGTAAATGTCCATTAGAAATCTCTCTAAATGGAAAATTTTTAACAAAAAATGCGCAATATTTATACGGATGATGGCTCTACTCTTCTAATGTACGTCGTTAGTGATTCACGCATGATGGCGTAACGACGCATGCTGTATTAAATGATGTCATAATTTATTTTTTGTAATTACATTGTCCTAGTAATTCTCTACCTCTCCCTGATTTTCTAGAACAAAACGATTAAAGCTTGTCCAGCACGTGATATTTTTACTTGAAAATTTCGAGACTGATAGTATATACAACAAGAACTCGTGTTATTAAAAAATAAGGATGTCATTACAAAACCTCCCTAAAAAGAAAAGAAAAAGAGAGAAAACCGTTCAAGGACATGATCAGAATATTTCGGTAATACATCCCATATATATTTGGTAAATCAATCCAGTAGCAGAGTGGAGGCAGGCTCGTTAGCACGTCGAAAGGAGCGGACGGGAAAGAAGCCTTGGAAAAAATGCCCGGAAGCTGCTCAATATTCCCGGTCGCGAAGAAGCAGCATCGCATGCACGGGCACGTATGTAAACGTGGTAGTGTGGAGTGAAGGAGGATCCGCGTGGGGACACAAGAGGGTGTACGAGCGAAAGAAGAGAGAGAGAGAGAGAGAGAAAGAGTAAGCACGAGCAGCACCAAGAGATGCAGAGAGGCGAGTCGGTGAGATGTGCCGTTATTTAGGCCGAGAGAAGCGCGCACATGGAAGTGTATGTGAGTGTGTATGTGAGTGCGGCGGAGACGGTGGCATCAGGCCTATCCCAACTGTGTCGCTGGCCGTGGAGGAGAAGAAAGGAGAGCCTGCGGACTCTCTTCTCTCGGCGCCGACTCCTCTTTTGCCTCCGTCTCTGCCCTAGCACCGATGAACCCCCTCCTCTCTCTCTCTCTTCCTCCCGCAGCTGCAGCATCAGCAGCAACGGCGCCGGACGATTCTCGCTCGCGTATATACGCGGCAGATCGCGGCGCCACTGACCCAATACGGGGCCCCCTGGCTCCTCCTTCTCTCCCCGCGAGAGCCTTATGCTGCAGCTGCAGGCATGGCTACTCGGCGCGGCTGTTGTGGAGGTGCGGGTACGCGCCTGGCCACGCGAGAACTTGTATAAATATATCCAGCTCTGACCCTGATTCTTCCTGTTTACGCCCTGGTCCAGTATTTAAAGGCTGCAACAGCTTTTTTCTACACCCCTCGATGACGGTTGAACGTTATCGGACGATATTGTTTTCTATTTTTTACTTTTAAAGTAAAAATACTATTAACTCTGATGATAATACCAATTTTATCATAATACGATGTGGATATACGGCGTACGCAACGTTAAAAAAATAAAATAAAGCATCAGAAACAAACTCATTTGCCAAAAGCTTGAGAGTACAAGACAAAGACGAGACTCATTACTTCACCATCCGTTGGCCGCAAATAAACAAACGCCAATTACCTACTGGTACCGTGCGGACACAATAATAAAACCAGTAAAAAGGCCATAGCGATGCCAAGGAAACACGTGGTAGCACGCGCGCGCCTAAGCCGATAATCTCTCTCTTCGTACGCGGAGCGCGGGGGCCTGCTGTATAAGAGCGAAGCAAAAAATAATTGCAACCCCATAGGCAAAAGGAAGAATACAGTCCTCGGGCTCGGTGCTCATCTCCTTTGTTCCACCTTGGCAAGGCGTAAATGGGGAGCTCCTCGAAGCGATAGAGCGAAAAGCCTTCCGCGAAAGGAAGCAAGCGAGAAATAGAGAGAACCGCGCGCGCGAGAAAAGAGAGGAAAACGCGATGGTAGAAAAGAAAAAGAAAAAAGAAACAAAAGAGCTTGAAGAATAAGACGAAGAAGAAGAAGCTTAGCCGCTCTCAGGTATATAGAGTCGCGCGCGGGCGCGCGTATACCAGGTGGCGTTGCTTTTGCCCCCTCTCCCTGGACCTCTTGCGCCCGGAGAAAGAGAAGAGCCTCTCCTATCTACCCGTCGTTTTCCCTCTCCCTTTTACTCCCATCCCCCTTGCTCACCCTCTCTCTCTCTCTCTCTCTCTCTCTCTTTCTCTCGTTCTCGCGCGATCAGTTTACTCTCTCTCGCTAGCGAGCGAGTACAGCCAGCCGTGTGTATAGCGAGGCGAGTAGCCTGGGCTTTACAGTTACGCTACACGCGATATATACCCAGCAACACAATGTAAGCGCGCGTGACGACGGAGCTTCCCGTCTTCGCTCTCTCCGTCTCCGTCTTACATACGTATATATATACTCCCAAGCTTGAGAGGACAATCGTTTTCGTAGAAGCAAGAGTAAGAGAGGCAGCTCTCAATAAAATATGAAAGACGCGGATGCTCCTTCGCCCTCCTCCCACCTCCCTGCCTACCTTCACCTCCTCCTCTTTCTCCTGGGAAAATTCACTCGGCAAAACTGTGAATCGTGAAACAATTCGATTTATTTCGAATTTCTTTATCTTGATTAATTGCAAAACGTTGTGTGTGCCGTTGCAACTTAATTTTCAACTTAACACGTCATTACGCAGTTTCAATTGAATAAAAATAAAAGAGAGAGAGGGAGAGACCGATTAAAAGAGCAAAGAGGAAAAAATTTCCAGTCTAGTCTCGATGGCACAATAAAGTACCCAAGGGAGAGAGAACCCCCGAGGCTGTTTTCTGTACGGCGCACGTGGGAAAGCGAGCTCTCTCCCTCTAGCGCGTGTTGTATGCCAAGCGACACATGCCGAGGAAATAATTGAAAATGCGTTGGGACACACATCCGCGCGTTTTAGCCAGCGACTCCTTTTTTTTTCTTTTATATACTTTACGCCGAGATACATAGAACTTTACAGTGCTGCCGTAACGGCCACTCGGCTGAAAAACTTGCACTCGATGCCTCTCTCTCTCTCCTTGGTGCACTTTACAATCGTCTTTGTGCTTTCATGGCTAGCTTTATTAACTATATTCCAACAGGCATCATTAGTATCTGCATTATAATTTTGTATTAACGTCGAAATGCTCGGTCTTGGTTGTAAAGACCGATCGGAGGGACAGATTAGTCGTTCGTATACACGGCACATAAAGTATACTAAATTCAGTACGAGAGACCTCTTTTATAAAACAAGGCCGACATTACTGCGACATTTAATATGCACTCCGCGCATCCTTTGTCCTGCAAATTCGTTCCAACAGTGGGCTGCCAGTAGAAGGGCCCGTCAAAAAGCCAGAAGGGGAGGCGTTCTCTCGTGAAAATTTATCGAAATGATCGTAGCACTGGACAACTAATCCCTTCGACGTTACGCTCCAAGCGTTCACCCTCTAAGCTCATCTCGATGCAATGAATCGGACGAGATAAACGGGGATGCCTTGCTTGTCTTTCTTTTTTTGTTAAGCTACTGCTAAATGGGATCATTAGAATTTCGTCAAAATTACCAACTTAAAATTCAAAAGCTCACAAGGGAAACAAATCCTGCGTACAGTGTAAAAAAAAATAAAGAACGGACCACAAAAAAAAAACGAGAAAGAAAAAGCGCGAAATAGGCACACCGAGAAGGCGGAATGAAAAACGAGATCATTTGAAAGGAAGAGGTGAAAAGAAAAGCCCTGAAAAGACTCTCTCCTGGTACACTCTCATCTCGCTTGCGATGTCATTCGTCCGCGGCTAGCATTAGCCGAGCTAAGAGTCTCGCGCGACAACGGGAGGGCCGCAGCCTCTGAACGACAGAGAGAGAAAAGCAGCAGCGAGGAGGAATGCACCGTACCCTTGTGCACCCCCCTCTCTCTCGCTTTCTCGAAAGCGAGCGCTTATAAACAATGCAAGCCCGGAGAGAGAAAGAGAGGATGCGGGATACCTCGCGCAATATAAGGCCCTTCGCCGGAGCTAGCTCCCTCTGCTTTGCTCTCAAGGCCTCCGGGCATGAACCTTGCCCTTGAGCCTCGATTGCCCCCCGTGTAAGCGAGCTTGACGGCATCGAGTGACATCAACTTGATGGCGCGTAATACAAGCTCACCCAACGGCCTTTTTTATTTTCTCGCTGCTGAGAAGGAGCGTATGTGCTTCACGGGCTTTTTCATTAGCGAAATATTCTGTAACATTGACTGTGTAAGTGTTGCGTGTGAATCTTAATTTGAGACGAAATGTTTAAGATAATGTCTCTAATGCTGAATTTTTTAGCACGTCGTTTTTCATAATTCAAAGATTATTCTTGCTTTTATTGGTTAGTAAAAATAAAAACAAAATAAGATTCACCCTTTTTCTTTAAGTCACGATGGTAGTTTCGATCATTCGGAAGTCGATCGGCATACATCCGGTACTGTTTAAGCAAGTGTTTCTTTGAACGATTATCTGCATTCGTAAGAAACGATTTCCTTTTCTCTGTTGAACTGCACTGTATTTTCTTTAATTTTTTTAAATCAGGATTTTTCGAAAAAATCAAATTTTCTCTATTTTTTAATCGGAAACTGTGCGATGCAACAAAACAAAACAATCACCAAGTTGTAATCCACACTTTTTCAACGTTAACGATAAAAACTCGGCGATAATTATAGCTCTATCCTTAGATAAATACGAAAGCACGATAATAAATATCATTACAGCCTTTTTTCCCGGAAAAATTATTTTGAAAATCGTTCAGTTAACAGACACGTGGCTTATCATTTTCGATCTCTTCGGAAAGTAGAAAACAAAAATCGCGCAACGCATCAACTTTTCAGTTTCTCTATTAAGAGAACAAATAAAAACACCAACGCTCACGAGTCACTTTTGCGTATCTTCGAATCTCAAAATGATCAAGGCCAGTCTGTAGACATTCGCTCGAGGGGTTTTCAAAGCCGCAGCTTGCGGCCGTATATATCTGTACGAGTATACATATATAGTCCCACACTATGCACTGTGGGGCCGGATGTGAGGAGCCGGCGGTCGGCAGCGTGTGTCTTCTTTCTCGCTCTCTCTCTATCCCTGCCCGATGCGCGTCTGGCCTCTTCCGACGTGCGCGCCACCCGATCGTCGTATCGCACAGGGCAATTAAAGCGAGATAAAGGCCCGGTCCGCAGATAAAGGAGAAAAAGAGAGGACAAAAACGCCCGGCATGAAGAGAAAACGTTCATACGACTCGGCTTTGCCGGCGTATTGACAGTGACGATGATAGCTTTTTCAAAATTTCCTTTTTATTTTTAGCGTTTCGGAATAAGCGTTGGTAATCGTTTTAAAATGTAATTTCCATAAATTATTTTTCTATCAGTTTTCTCTTGTCGCTCAATCACCTCTTTTCCCCGATAAGCGTTAATAACTCTCCTTTTGCCAATGGCAATTGACAGCACGTGATATCCGCAAAAAGAAGTCCCTCATAAAAATAGCGAAACCCGGCATATATCAAGTAAAGCAAATCGTTAATCATCGAAAACAGGCATCCGGACGTCTTTGATGGTGCGCCCTGGCTGGCTCATCAAAGAAGCCTCTCCATAAGAGAAAGAGTCTAGCCCCGCGTCAAGCATATATAAATCCCACTTGCAGAGCCGTAAAGCCACGAGGGGGTGGGGGGCATTGCGCCCTCAAGTCCCCGCGTTCTGCAGGGAGAGGATGAGAGAGGCGCGTATATAGCCGGGTCCGCGGCGCCTTCAATCAGGCCATTCCGAGAAATCTCGTGCGCAGCCGCCAAATTTCTCGCAAAACTCGTCCCCGCCCGCTTCCGCGCTATAAATGGCCTCGCGCACGTCCGGCGTCTGGCAGCCAGCATATTTCCCTCCGTCTCCTCCTCCCGCTCCGTTCGAGTGTGCTGAATTTTGCGCAACCAGACGGAAAAGAGCGCTTCGTTGTTGAATTTCCAATATGCACTTTTGGGGGGCTCGACGCTTTTTTCACTCGGCCTGGCAAACACTCCAAGTCGCCTGAACCGCGGGAAGTGCGGGCTGCCGAGGGAGAGAGAGAGAGCGAAGAGGGTCGAGAGGGCTCGAGGACGTGTTGCGCGACTTGGGAATATAAGGGGCGAAGGACTGGAGGGACGAGTCCGGCGTGAGACAAAAGCGAGGGGGGCATACGCTATTCACCTTACGGGCGCGCCTTTTTCATTCACTTTCTTTCGCCGCTTTTGGGGAGGCTCTCTTTCTCCCCCGGCGCGCGTTGTTTGTCCGACCAGCTGCGCACAATGCGATTCTTAATCCTGAATTACTTTCACTGCGAGCGCGCCAATACCGTAGAGAAATACCGTATTTATCGAGACAAGATCCTTACGTGTTCCTTATTATGATTCACGAGTCTGCTTCACTTTTTCAGATATTCAAAATGACGTGTATTTAATTATACAACATATCTATAGTTTGGACATTTTTTTAACCGAGTTCAAACCGTCGTATAATCTCATTATCATTTTTAAAAAGTTTGCACAGCGCACGGTTCGTCAAGCTTCAAAAATTAACTTTTCCATTTTTCTCTCGCTTTCCAAGTCAGCACACCAAAGCTCGTGATAAAACATTTAAAAAGTATATACGAAACTGTGACTCGGTCTACCACAATGATTGCCGAGAGTAAAAAGTCGCCTCTTGCCGCAGGCGAGTTATTAAAAGCATTAGCAGCGTTTATTCGTTCAACCCAGTTTCGCAGCACGACAAGCGTATGCCGGGTTCGGCGCAACAATACCGGAGCCGCCAGAAAATGGGAAATTCTCGGGCGAGCAAAAGGAAAAGAAAATAGGGTGAGGGGGAGAGTCACGCGACGCTAGCCGGGCGAGGTGTGTATCAGCTAGTCGACACACGCGTCCGCTGTAGAGCTATACGGGGGCTCGACGCGCGCG
The DNA here is from genome assembly GCA_030522585.1 of Anagyrus pseudococci. NCBI lineage: Eukaryota > Metazoa > Arthropoda > Insecta > Hymenoptera > Encyrtidae > Anagyrus > Anagyrus pseudococci. Next base: position 3,711 of record JAPYYQ010002130.1, on the reverse strand, counting down.
TTTATCACGCTCACGAGCTCGTTCGCGAGAGCTCCCCCTTCTCTCCTCCCGAGCGACGGAGAGAGAGAGGAGTCAATGCACTCCCATCGTGTGTGCATGTGTATACGACTCTCTCGCCGGCACCGAACGCACCTTCCTCGTTTTCTCCGCTATTTCGCTCTCGCTCGGCCGCGTGCGTTCAGGTATATGTGCGTCGTTGAGAATCCGTGTGGCTGAGAGACACGACTCACTGGGTATAGATCTCTTTCTATCTTTCTATCTCCAGGTCGTTTGCTCGTTCATAGTTTTTTTGGCACGCCAGACTTTTCGCGCCCGCCTACGCGCTGCTCGCAGAGAAGCTTTTGCCGATTTATTTTTGAGTATGCGCGAATGTGCGCTGGTCGTGTGTGCGCGAGAAATCGTTTGGGGCTCGTAAGCTCTGCTTTTTCAGCCGAGGAACTTCTCATGTTGGAGGTTATTATTGGATCTGCGATATCGATATCTGTTTCCGGTCGCCAATGTACAAGCGCCTGCCTGAAAGTTCGGGCGGCCTCAATTTCAATGAAAAACTTATTGGAAATTTTAATTGATTTCTCACATCCACGTGGATTGTATCGCATTATCAAATCCTTCATTAATCAAAATTAACGTCAGCATAATGCATCACTAACCATCAAATTACCGGAACTGGAACACCGAAAAAAAACGACCATGTCAAGCCATATACAATCATTCACACCATTAAAAAAAAAATTAAACCGAAAACCTAGAGCTTCAAAATTTCTCCCGTAAAATTTTCCTCAACGTCTGTCGATCGTCTCTCGTTGGACGTCTGGCACAGGCTTGCGTGTTCGAGGTCCGTAAGAACCCAACAACAACCGCGGGCGGCAGATGCTCTCGGTATTCGGGAGCAAGAGGGGCCCAAGGGGACCAACGAGGCTGCCTCCAAAGAACCGTCCATTTCTTTTTCGGCCGCTTTCACACGGCTCTCTCTCTCTCTCTCCCTCACTCAAAGAGAGGGAAAAACTCGTTTTTCCAAGCTGGTCCCCGGGGGACCGAAGAGCGGGGGAGAGAGGGATAGAGCTATTACGCGTATACCTGCGTTGGGACTTTTCCTAGCACAAGATGAGGGAGGCTCTCTTTCTCTCGAGTGCCGGCACTAAAAGTGAAATGTATATCCTGCTATTGTTGTAAGGGGGACGTTGTGTCTCTCTGTGCCGTACCAGCCGGCTCCTCCCTTCCCTATCTCTCTTCCTCTTTCCGCCCGCGGAGTTTTACGAAACGAGGATCGCCTCTCGAGAGATTTATTGGGCTTTGCACTTGCATCGTTGCAGGTGTGCAAAGGGACGCGCGCCGGCGATGCTTTAACGACTGGTGGGATTTTATTGTTTGCTGATCTGCGCAAGATATTTAGCCTCGGAGCCATGGGACTGCACTATATGTATAGTGGACTTGTCTACAGACGACTGTGATGTACTTACGAGCATTGCTTGATTATTTAGACTACCCTTCGTTCGCCAGTTATTTAATATCATTTTAGAGCATGCCTTGGTCCTATCCTAAAACCATAGTTACCGACATATTCGTATTTTACAATATTCAACACGAATTCACGTATTTGTCAAATTTTCTTAGCTTCCCCGCATTCTTTAAGTCACTACGATTTCGGGAAAACTAAGATGTTCTAACAAATACTTAAATTCACGAGGAATAATGTAAAATACGGTGTAGGGATCTACACCTATCTAAGGCATGCCCTTGAGGTTTCGGCCCTGGCTTATCACGGGCATTTTAAAAATTTAATCGTTGTTTGTCGCATCGAAACATCAACATTTGGGAATCAATAAACACGAATACACCTTGAAATAGAAAGTGGAGGGAGTAGAGTCGCGTCGATTAAATGAACACGTCTGTCGAACGTAACGAAATGGCTAAACAAAAAGCGGGAGAGAGAGAGAGGGGGAGAGAGAGAGAGAGAGTAGAAGGAACGAGAAACGGAAAGAAGTGACGGAGCAAGCGAGTTAGCCAAGCGCGGGGGCAGAGTAGCGCACTACTCGCGCCAGCCGGAAATAGGCGTAATAAACGAACTCGATTGCCACCGTACGTGTACCGCATGCCGATATAATTCACCTTCTTCCTCTCGTCTTCTCTCTTTCTCTCTCATCCTTTGCTGCTCGAGGAACAAAGCCTTCGGAGCAAGTACATCCTTTATTTTCGCGTGCCTGGATATACATATGTATAATATACATATATGTAGTAAAATTATTCGCCATATGAGAAATGGATCGCTTTTTTCACGCAAACCATTTCAACAACATCTCGAGCTAATTAAACTTCCCTTCCCTCTCGGAAGCAGAGTTGAGCGATGGCGTTGATTGTTTTCCGATGGCCCCCCCCCGATTTTTTCTTTCTACGCTGCACAGAGACAAAAAATATGATATTTATTCGCGAACGCGTGCGCCTCTTTTTTTACACCTGAGTAAATGACATAATGCGAGAACTGGGTGGGAAGAGAGGAAAGATGAATGATGAGGTTATTATTGAATGAAAATGAAAAACGCGCAAATGATGAACGAGCTTCAGGGGAGGGGGGAGCAGGAGGGGGGAGATGCAGCAGCCGTGTTTTTAAAACGATCAACAAAATTAATCTGACTGGAGGGATTTTTTTTCCGTCTAAGTGCAATGTCGACGTTTTTTTTTCGAACGTACGCAAAATACCACTTTTGTTTTCAGGAGATTAATGTACATGCGCGTTGAAGTTATTTCGGGAAGCAAATTAATCGGCGCGCACGGCAGCAGAGGCGACTTAAAACTTTCACATGTGCGTGAGAGGGGAAACAAAGCACCTGCGCGCGCGGGGGACGGAGAGTTTTAAAATAAATCCAACCGCGCGCCAGTGACACATCCTGTTTTCGAGATATATATTTTGACATCTGATCCTCGCTCGGAGGAATAACAAAAATCTGCTCCACCTGATGCACGCATTGCTCTCTTTTTTTATTATCGTTCTTTCGACACTCTTTTTTTTGTTTCGTCTCACGCGCTCATCGTACGTTTGTTTTTCAATTGCCCGATGAGCAGACGGAAAATAAGCTGGAAACTTTTCACGAACGCTCACTTTCTTCGCAAGTGGCGTTACTAATACACACCGGCCAACGAGTATTTTCCTTTTTGCGCCGCTTAAGGGGAGACGGCAGAAAAATAAATTCTTCGCTCTTCCGGATCTGCGCTGAAAAAAACAGTTATAACAATTCGCTCGTTACGCAAACAAAAGAGCATTGCAAAGTCTGTAGCTAATTGATAATGCGAATAAAATGAGTCGTTTTACGTAACCGAAGTAACTTCTGGCAAATTACACGTGCGTTAATCTCGCTGCCGAGGGAATCACATAATCATCCATTATTCCCGAACGATAACGCCGCCTCCGCCGCATTAACAATGTAAATTGTCAGAGTTACACGCACTACTCCTCTGTTTCCTCTCAACTCCTGCAAAGTTGTTTTACGGCGAAGTCGCTGTGATAAGAGACTGTCATCATTTTTGGGCTGACCATATACCAAACAATGTCGAATTTACAATTAACGAGATCTCGCATTAGCCGCAGCTGTGTCTACTGAAGAAACTCCGCCAAGCCTATATGACGAAATCCCAGAATTTTTTTATTTCAGTGGCCCTTATGGTTTTCTACTCTATGAAAAATGTTTCAATCAATTTAATTATTATATTTACTTA
>JAPYYQ010002129.1:0-22665 GCA_030522585.1 Anagyrus pseudococci | reverse complement strand
ATATTTTTCGTAAGGGTGTGCGTGAGACGCGATTTTAAGCACGCGAGCGATGAGCGAGCGTGCGTGAAATCGTGTCTCACGCACGCCGTTACGAAAAGATATATAACGTCCGAGCTCGAGTAGTATAGCCGGCAGACGTCATAATCCGGAGGCTGAACTTTTACTGCAGAGCGATAGTTCTCTCGGTCGTTGAGAAATTTTTGATTTCTCACCAGCTCGTCGTTTCCTTTTTTTTTCTCATTTTTTTATTGTCTTCCTGTATTTGCTCTTTTATTTACGTTCCTATAACTTTACTTTTCTTTTATTACCCTCTCCTTAAAAATTAACACGAATATGACTGCAGCCTGAGCTTACCATTTAGCGTTTTTAATCCTCGCAACTCTAACCACATACCTTTTTAAAAAAAAAAAAACGAGACATCAAGCTCCCGCAATAAGTTCTTCAAAAGATCGTCGCGATTGCGCAATAAGCATAAAGCCCGCACTTACTGCAACTCGAGCTTTACTTCCCCCTTTACAGCATACACGCGCGCGCGAGTTTTAACCATTTTTATATCAAGCTCTCGCAAGCACAGTCCTTCGGCCACAGCTGTCCACCTTTTTCATTCGACCCGTCCTTTTTACCCTGACGGTAAAACGTCCGGTCCGCTCCCGGGGCGATGATAAATGCATCTTATGAATATGTGAAACACGCGCGCGTATCGCCTCAGCACGCGCATGATTTCCATGAAAATTAACCTTGCCTTCCTCCAAGTACAAATGTTTCTTTTATTCGTTATATGACCCCGTTGTTGATAAAAAAAAAGTCGTTATTTACTAATATGCCGATCGGACAACCAATTGCAAGGATCCCTCGAGAGTCGCGTTATCGAGTTAGGGAAAGCGCACTTGGGAGACGGGGTGCAAAAGGGATCAAAGTAAATACGCAACGTAAACGCGCGTGTTTGTCAAAGTCTCTGGCTTTATTCGCAAAACGCGCAAAAGGTTGGGGGCAAGAGGGAGGGCATATCCCACGTTGGTATACGGCGATTCCTACGTAGCCACCCTCCCCCCTTTCCCTTACCCGACGCTATATGATTTTGGCGAATAAAAGACAACGTAATACATTTTCTCCTGCGTAATGCAGTTTCGAATGTTCTGTATACCAACGGCCCGCGGGCCCTTTCTCTGTTCTTAGCGGGGCGAGAAGCCGGCTACGTAAACATTTGATCGAAAAGACCGTGCAGAGCCTCTGTCGGTTATATTCGCTCCCCTCCCCGTCTTACCAACCCTCGCGCGCAAACAATGCAAATTGTCGAACAAAGCTCGACAAATGTTTAACGTCGAAATTAGAGGGAGAGCAGCCCACGTTGTTCAGGCTGTGATATATCGAGTTTGTACCATCAGTACCCCCTGCGGCGGGCACTGCGTTTATCGTTAAACGAAAAATCAGCTGCGAACGGGCGCGCGTGTGCGCCACGAATGGCAAACTGAATAAAACGACTCGTTTATAACGCACTCGAGCTAAAGTCTCTCTCTCTCTCTCTATACCATTGCGCCCACTCGCACATTTCTGCATCTCCTTTTCCTTTTATTTATACTACTATTTTAACTTTATCTCTGTACAGCTTACAGCGCGCACCGAATAAACCGACACACGCGCACACGTATACAGATTTACCGGTCGGAAAGAGGCCAAAGAAAAAGAAGCCCGACGAGCTTAAGCAGAAGCTAAAGAGGCAAACGAAGTGAAGCCCTCTCGTATAGCCTCTAACTAATCGCTCTCCCTTTTCCCGAGCGCGCGCCTTATTCCCCCGTCCTAAGCATACATTACCCCCATCTCTCTCCGGAGGATGTATAAAGGTCCTGCCGGTGCTCTTGAGGGTACGTTGACACCGTGGAATCCTCGCCTCATCAGAAGCCTTTATCCCCGGTATACCGGTTAAGGCTTACATTCCACTCGCTCGGAATTCCGAATCTATATTTTTCTCCGGCCTCTCTTATATCCCCACACACCTTACCCTCTCTGTGTTTTTCTCGTTGCAATCACGTTTTTGGTGTATTGGCACCCGGTATATAAGAAACGTGGAGAAAGAGAGATCGACATCTGTAGCGGATTATTAATTAAGTTCGATTCTCCCGTTAAAGCTTTCGCAGCGTCACTTCCCGCCACGCCGGGCCCACACGTACACACACACACATTGTTTATTTTTTCTTCTCCCCTTTTCTTTCGTATATAATCTCAGCGCGCAGGGCTATTCAGTCGTATCATCTTATTTCCGCTTTTCTCCAATTTTTTTTTCCTCCTCTCTCCTGTCGTGGTTACCGCTCGTTAATACCCTCCTCCTCGTCATTCGATCTCCTCGTGTTTCTCTCTCAACGCGCGCGTGTATTCATTTAGTTTCCCGTTGCGATTCGTTATGCCACTAAGTAGCAGCTTCGCATCCCTTTCGTTACTTACCTTTTTCCTCTCTCTCTCTCTCTCTCTCATTCTAAAACAGCAGATATCCATATACACAGCATTAACTGCGCAAAATGCGCGCACAATAAAACCATACGTATTTAATACGCATCAGAGCGAGAGTCTCATAAGCGCGTGGATAATGGATTTCCAAGCGTATTATAAAGGATGAGCATTCGAAGCGCCGTGAAAATTTCTCGCGCAAACGACCCTCGGGGCAGTAAAACTTTCGTAAGATTAACATCGGAGTCGTAAAACTATAAGCTCTTTGCGATGCAGCCCCTACTCCCCCGAGTTACCATATATCGAACTATTTGACGCAACTCCGGGCTGATTCACCAGCGAAATGTCAGAGGGTCCGTGACGTCACGTGTGTGGCAGCACACGCGCAGAGCTTTATGAATGAAAAGATTTCTCTCGTCGATCTGTTTGCGCCCGATTGTGTTTTTCTACGATAGTCAGACGCCGAGAGAAGCACACTCAGAGCCTCGTCATTGATTAAATTTTTTTCTCTCTTGTTCCTTACACCCTCGATTCCTAGACGAAACGTCGTTTTTCAAGGCGAACCCCTTCTCCGAAAAACTGCTCGTATAAATTTTATCGGGAATATTGCTTATATGCTTTTCAGATTTGCTCTTGGACAAACAAATAATCAACGAGATTTGGACGATTAATTTGCGATTCGAATCGTTCGTTTGTTTCTTAATTTTGAAAAAAAAAGAGCGTAGGGGGTTACGTGAAAAAAAAAAGAAGAAGGCGGGCTGTTCTCTCTCTCGTAGATCAATTAGCAAATCGCAGCTCCGGGGCGTCGCAGCGGTTATCGAACACCCCGGCTCCGCTTGCTTTTCTTAGGAGGGATATTAGTAAGCCGAGTAACGGTAGAAATAAAAATAAATAAATAAAGCACATCCTACCGTTCCTCCGCTCGTTCGCTTTTCCTTCTTTTTCGTTCAACCTTTTCAGCTTTGTTGCCTTTAGCCGCTCCCCGCGTATTTCTCTTCCTCTTCATGAAGATCTAAAATCCGCGCGCTCCCCTTATAAAACAGCGCGATCCGCGGCTAAACGAGAAAGAAAAGGCGACAACACGCGCAGCCGGCGTATTTTATATAAATTAAAAAAACAAAAATCTCCGGGCGTGTCCGACCACACGCTGACTTGCTCCACTCGGCTTTTATATCCCTCGCGCGTCGATAAGCTCTCGCGGCCATCCGCGATATCAATTAGACACGGGCTACTGTAAAATAAAAGCTCGGAAAACTAAGGAAAAAAGAGCAATGTGTAAGTAGAAAAGAGCGCAAGTATGTGTTAGCGCGTGGAAAAGGGGTGGGAGCGAGAGAACGCGCGATCGCTGGGAAGGGGGCGGGCGTGTGCGCCGGAGTCTGCGTCACGCACGAGCTTATACTCTGGCGCGCAACCGGTTCTCGGCCTAGCGCTCTGTATATGGACGGCGCGGAGCACGCGGAGAGCCTCAGTCAGCCATCGTCCGCCGGCTCGTGGGGCTAGCGAGACAGAGAGAGAGAGAGAGACAGCTTTTGCTCGCGCGGACTACTGTATTTTCCAAGACTTTACCCAGGATCGACCGTCCACCCCCTTTCTTCTCTTTTGCACTGCTTGGGACAGCTTTTTTGGAGAGCCAAGCGGCTGAGAGTTTGCGAGACTTTGAGGAGGCGCCGGATTAACAGGGGTCACTTTTAACTCAGCTGGTTTAAATACCAAGGCCAAGGTTAGTGGGTTTTGTTATATTCGCGCTGGATGTGTATGAGAAGCTGGGTGCATGTATTTTTTTTTTTTTTTTTGTTGAGGAAGTTGAAGAGACGGAGCTTTTTTTTTTTTAAAAAAAAAGAAAATCGCATTCGGCCAACCGCTCTCCATGATTTGATATGATAATTTTGGAAAAGTTTGCCGTAATGAGTTTTATAATAAGCAATTTTACATTTTACATGCAGTCGTTATAACAACGTTCGAAAGAAAGATTAACATTTCTCTTTCCAGTCTTGGGGGGGGGGGGGGGGAAATGAAATTTCGCTCTGTATAGAAAAGAAAGTTGGCTCTCGCGCTGAGGATTTCCATTTAAAATTAAAAAAGCTACGCGGCTAGTTGATTCCCCCTCCCCCTTAAAAGTGTAATTTAACTCGGGCACGCGGAGAAAAGAGAACCAAAGTCAAATCCAGCCCTTCTTAACCAAAAGTACTCGCTCAATTTCCCCCCTCCCCTACTGACAAGAGCCTAACGCAATATCGCAAAACAATCCATTTTTCTCTTCATTAGTCACCAAAGCCAAACGATCACCGAGCAACGTTTTCCCCCCATTACCCCGAAAAGCCCATACGCGGGCATTGATTAGCAATCGAAAGGAAAATTAAGATCGACCATGCGTATTAACGCTACCGCGCTCAACGAGAGAGCGACGGACAGAGACGAGTCGTCGGTGTCGGCGCGATTTCCTGCTTAAACAGCGAGGAAACCAAAAGCGATGCCGCTCTCGGAAATTCAGTTCTACGGCCAATAAGCGCCCGCGGCCCCGATATCCAAATTTCACCCATTGGCAACGCGCGTATGCAACGACGCGCTTTTTATTCTTTTTCTCCGCGGGATATTAGTTATGCCCTCTCTCGTTTATTAACGCGGCCTTTGTCGAACGAATTATGTCGCTCGCTGATCTTTTTTATTCATTTTTTATATTTATATATCGTTTTATTAATTTTTTTTCTCCTTTTTATTCCCGGATTAATTTGACACGTTTAATTCCAAGCGTTTCGATGCGTTAAACCTTATTGCGAAATAAAACGTAGGCGTACATGGATAACACTTTTTTTTTCCTCGTTTATAACGCGTAGATAAACACTAGTCCGACTATCGAGCGCAAAATTTTTAAATAGACATTATTATTTTTAATATTCCCAGCAAATTTATTTTTCACGCCAGCCAAAGGACAGAGAGAGAGAGAGAAAAAAAATCAATCGAACTGAATAATTTACGCGCGCGCTGCGCTCTTTCGCCACGCGCGCTTCGGCCTCAGCCGATTCCATTAAGGTATTTCCATAGACTTACCGCTGCCCGTCAAAAGAGAAACGTATATGTCGCGGGTTTATAAGTTCGGCGCGTCGAAAGGCTATGATTCGCCTAGGAAAAATTATTCGCACGCACGTCGCGCCAGAGGATAATCTTTTTATGCTAACGAGATATCCCGCGGTTCTCTCTATGTCACGCGCGAATCGGATATCCGGATGAAGGTCTCTCCGGGGGCGTTTTCCCTTTTAATTTGTTAAATTTTCAATTTCTCTCTCGCTCTTCCTTTGTTCTCCGGCATTATCTTACTTCCCGCTGATGCAGATGGACGCGGAAAAGGTTCTTTGAGTCCGAGGGTGGGAAAAAAAATTTTTTTTTCTTCATTCCGAACGACGAAAAGAATTTGCATGGAGAGTGACCAACTCCCCCGGCGGATAACATTAAAGTGGCGATGTAATAGGAGCCTGTCGAGCCTTGTGCCTTAGACTTTAATTGGAATTTAGATAGTTTGAAGTGTATTGCGCGTATTGGAAAAGAAGCCTGGAAAAGAAAAAAACAAAGTTTAACGACGCTTGTAACTTCGCTGCCCCTTTCGGCGTAATTATAATGAGAATAGCTGTGTGTATACTGTACATACAGAGATTTTCAAGGACTGAAAATAAAATTGCGTTTAAGAAAGTCGAAAAACGAAAAATTCGCGATTAGGCAGAAGGATCAATTTATGGGAAACGAGATTGAAGCTAATGAATTAGTCTGGCCGTATGATAAGGAGCGTCAAACAATGAAGAAGAGAGAAAAAAAAAGTTGTACGAAGAGAAAGCTAATTCGAAGTAGATATAGACGTCAGTTTAACATTATTTATGGAGGTCACCCCGTAATGAAGATCAGGCCCCCCCCCCATCCTAATATTGTGAAAAGACATTTGTTACGATATTGCGGAGTGAAAAAAAAGGGAAAAGGAAAATAAGGAAAAGTTTATCAAAAATTCTGGTCCTACGCGAAAATAATTTATCGCGCTACCTTTTTTTTCCGTCCGACGTTGATTTACTTACATATCGCAAAATTGTGTGTTTCCAACTTATTTTTATTACTTGTCACGGGGTTTTAATATAATTACCGAATGATAAAGGAAAAATTCGCAGCTTGCGAATCTAAGCTAAGCTTATTTTTCGCTTTTACGATTTGCAAGAGCAAGCTTTAAACGATAAGACAAAAAAGAAAGTCTGAATCCCGGTATTCTTATCCAATGCGCCCTTAAGTTAAAGACGGATGTGTAGAAAAGCGATCGTAAAAGAAGACGGATTTTCAGTACGCGAGTGCAGGTATTATCGGAGAATCCCCGGATGTTGACCCGCGATTTAGACCCAAATAACAGCCGTTACTTGGCGGTTCATGCGTTTTACCTGTGTCCTGGGAATAGCTTTATTGCTTGTTTGTTTTTTTTAGCTTTGAAATTTTCCTTTTTATTCGAAAATTATGTGAAACGTTAAAAGTCGCAAGAGTTTCTGGGGCGACGCTGCGACCGAGCCCAGGTATTGGAGGCATTGAAACGGAAATTGGCATTTATCCCTTTTTACGCTTTTCAATACTCTTAAGAAAGCGAATTGTCCGTAAAAGCGTTTAATATGAAAAAAAGGCTTTACGGCGTTGTAATGTTAATACTTTTTGATTGGAGTAATTCTTTTTTTGCTTTTCTTAATCGTCCGAGTTCCGGAAATGCGTTTTTTACGATGCTTACTCTTTTGAGCGGCATAATTTTATTTTGTACAGCGGCGATACAAAGAAGCTCCCCCCCACGTTAAGGAAATCTCTAATGTAAGTGAATGAAAACAAGCCGGGTATATCAAGTTGCATATTCATGTTGCTCTTTTGGAAAAAGAATTATAACGTTACTTTTCATTCTGTAATTATGCGCATAGTTTTTTAATTTAAATCAAACTCAGAATAATAACAAGAGCATATCGGTTTGTTAGTCTTTTTTGATATACTTATTACAACGTTGCAACGGAATTAAAAACTTTGGGATTAAACAATTTCAATGCTAAAATGCATATGGTATGTTGAAAAAAAAAAAGAATTAATTCCACGTTACTTTAAATTACCTTCCCTCAAAAATCTAATTACCTGTAAAAGCTCTCCCGTTTCTAATTAAAAAAAAAGTGTATTCGGCCGTACGGATGTTTTGTTGAAAAACAAATGTATAATAATAAAAAAAAGTTCAGCTGCGCATTCGTAAATACATAAACGTATCCGTTCATTGTTTGCACTATTGTCGATCGATAATCTGAGCTTTCAAAGTCATTATAGATATTCCGCGCAAAAAGTTATATATTTATTCGCATACAGCTGTACGCGCACGAAAAAGCATGCCGGGGCAACTTTTGACAGAAGCAGGAAATATTTACGAATAACGAGCAATCGCTTGTACATTTCTATATTTTTTTTTTGTTCACCGGGAATATTCCAGACGCGAAACGCGAGAATTTATTTGTTTTTGAAAAAATCATAAAAAGAAAAGGAAGGAGAGCAGGAAAGTTGACTCCTCCCTCTTTCTCTAACAAATATTTGCGACTGTTTTAACAATTTTAACCAACGTGTCTTCCGTATTACCTCGCTTTCCAAACTTTTTTCCAAATTCATACGAATCCCCCGACATTCGTCAATGCTCATTTTACAACTCCGCCGACGAAACACCGTAAATTTTTCTTTTCGGCTTTACCAAAGCAAAAAACGACGTATTTCCGCTATAAGAAGTAAAACAAGACTTTCGCCATTACTCGAAAAATAAAAGGCAGCGTCAAACTCCGTTGACAAATCAATCTCTCAGGCATGGAAGTCGAACGTCAAATCCAAATTCACATTTCCATAACAGAGCTCTCGCGTAACCCGGAGACTAACGGCGCGCAAATGTTTGGCTTGGCGCGTCGACGCCGGAAAAATAAGCCCTTTGCGCGCGAGCAGTCGCAGCTACTTCTTATATACGGTATATACTTACATCCAAGTCCGACCACTCTCAGTTCCGTCGTCAAATCGACAAAAATAAAAATCTCGCTCTTCTTTAACATGGACTTTTCTATCTTTCAAAGAGACGCTCGTGGAATTTGATTATTATGTTATAACTACGGGGGGAGTGGACGAGCAGCGCGTGTCCTGCATTCCGCATGAAATAACATTTTATATCAGGCGGAATACACGCCGAACTTTCGATACTCATTTTAAACGAGCGAGAGAGAGAGAATTTCATAATGAAATCTTTTTCCTCGAAGCTCCGACTCTCTCTCGGCTGATTATACTTTTCTACCGGCCGCGGGTAATCGCATTAAAACGAGCGACTAAAGCAGTTCAATGGCCCGATTCAGCCGTGATTTTACTTTGGCATTACTTTTATATACATTCGTAAATACATTTACGCGGTCCACTTGAGGGAAAAAAGGGCGCCTTGATTGGTGGGGGAAACAAAATAAAAACGCACGCCACAGTTCCTTATATAGCAGCTCTCTCGGTTAAAGCGCCAACATCGTGGAATAACTTTGAATAATATAAATCCGGAGAGCTTGAAAAATGAATAAGGGCGCTTTTATGCGGAATCACGGGATAGGAATTCGAGGATGGACGAGAGAATATTTTGTACTTTTTTTTCAAGCGACTGTAATTGATTGGAAAACGTGTATGCATACGCCCGCGGCAATTGATTATTCGATATTTCAAAGAACCCACGCTGTATCTAGGGATTTGGTAGATTACGCATGGCGAAAGTGCATTTGATACGCGAAAGCTCTTGGCAAGTTAAACAAAAGCCGGGAGGATAAACGCGGAGGCGTCTTTTTCTTACGCTTTTTGCTTTTGCAATCGTAACGTGGCCAATGCTATACGAACAACACACGCTTGTACACATAACGGAAGTAGTTTAGCTGTTTGCCGAGGACAGAGACAGAACGTGTTTCTTAATATACGAGAACGAAAGCGTACACCCTCTGTTAAGTAGCCCCCCCACCGATGACGTCAGCCCCTTCAAGTTCATTAGAAACAACTCTTGCGCTCTCTCTGTTGACATAAATTTCGTACAGTCATGTTTGCCCGGGCTCCCCTTTTTCCGTTTCGTTATGTGAAAAAAAAAGAAGTCAACGCGAAAGTTACGATTTTTACGCGACTATTGCGCAATCTCGATTCCTGCAGTTATATATTTTCCTCGCACGACTCGCCGACAAACAAGCTGCCATTATCATAATAGTGTATTAATACACGGATATACCAATGAGCCCCGTTTTTTCCCAAAGACACGCGTCAGCGCATAAACAAATCGGCTCATCAAAATTCCAGGAGAGCCAAATAAAAAGCGTAGGAGAGGAGGAAATCCGCCTTGTACGCGATGATATTCCCCCGTACATAAGCGAAGGAAAAATCAGAGAACCAGGACTGGGGAGAGGCGGTCAAGCACGCGCTGGTTAACCTAATGGCCAGCTCATAGCTTCTGCTCAAGGTGTACGTGGCGGCAAGGATATGGAGGGGCTGTGGTACCGGTAACGATCGGGTATTTGTCTTTCGGCTCGGATAGAGTGCATCAGCTTTTTACCGCCCCCGGCGCGTTTATAAGCTCCCGGGCTCTTTAACGTCCCGACGAAGACAGATGCTCTATCTATCCTCTCTTGGCTCTTAGCTTCGTTCATTAAGACGTCTTTCTCTGGTTCTACGGGGGCGCTTATACCGAAAGCTCCTCTCCCGCTTTTTATTAGAGTCTAGGATTCGTTTATTTTTTATCTAGGATTTTTTTTCTTCTTCTTTATAATCTTAGTCGGGAAAATTATTAAACGGATGCATATAATAAAATTCGCTTTTTTCTTTAGTTATTGTTTCTTATTCGACGACGACGTCTATTTTATGAAAGTATCGAGAAAACTCGGCAGCCAAGACGATTGAATTGGGTTTTAATTTAATCAAGCGATTCCGAGTATTCCAATGAGAAATTAACGTATTGGATTTGCGCATTCTAATCCTGACGCGCCGAAGAATTTACTATTCGAGAATATACCGCTGACGTTATTTCAATAACAGCGCCGACTACTCGATTTCTTCCGTCCGTCTCACCCGCTGTTTGCCAGCGGTATCAAAGCATTTTAATGGGCGGGTGGAAGTGAAAAATAAGAGAAAAGGGAAGAAAAGATTAGCGAAATCAATATGGAATCGCGTGAATCGAAACATCGGAAAGTTCATTTCCGACCGGTGGGGGGTGAAAAGGGATATTCGTGGAAGAGTAGCTGGGATTTAGACTCTTTCTATGAAAGCCCGCGATGGTAATTATAAAGAGTTGGGTTATAATGGAAAAATATTGTACGTGGTATAACGTGTATACGTTATAAGGGGGGAGAGCTTTGAAAGGCTCGATAAAGGGGAGTTTCTTAAAGGGTCAAATAAAGAATGAAAAGTTTTATTTTTCGAATATTCATTAAACTACGTAGCCGATTGCGATTTTTAAATAATAAAAAAAAACCCATGACACACACACACGATAACTAGAATATTCATTAAACGCACGCGCGTTATACATAGCTAGACTCCGTTCCAATTCGAGATTAATCAACATAAAACGGCTGTGTGTAATTATATTTCAATTCGACTAGAAAATATCAAGCGATTTCCAGGCCGATTAATCCTTTTGAATTAAACAAACGCACGCGGATACAGAGGCAGCACAGGCGCACAATCGTCGTGTAAAACCGCACCAGGCAGCCAAATGACGCGGACGCAATATCCCGACGGTTTTGCGTTTCGCACCCACACTCATGTCGCTGCTGAAATTCGTATTTCCGTAAAACGCTCGCTCTCGCCTATACGTCAGAGAGCCGCGCGTATACGCAGATGCGTACGTAAGCTTGATTCATAGCGCGACGAAACTTATAAGCCGGCGCTCCAAATAGCCAGAGGAGGGCTAATTAAATTTCACCCGGCTCTTTTTCGATGAAGAATCGTCGTCGCACTTTTTCGTCCCCTATCCCCTTTTCGAATAATCGCGCGTAGAGCCGAGCCAAATTGAGCTTGCGATAAATTCGCGCGCGCAGGATAGGACAAATCAATTACATCGCAGCTGAATAAGGGAATAAAAGGCTGTCCTAGGACGAGGCTGCAAGCTCGTATATCGTTAACGGCCGTGGAAGATCAGCCGTGGCTGCTCTCTAACACGCACATAAACGTCGAGGCTGACGTTAGGAGAGCGCGCGTGGCCGCTTTCAACGGCGCTTTTCTTAACGGCACTCCCCCCCCCCCTTTCGCTTTATACGCCCACGCACTCGCATCTCGCGCTATATCCCACCCTCCTTGACTCTTACTATCTCTCTCTATCTCTTTTTAGACTGGACCACGTGTGGCGCGTCGGTTTTAAGGTAGCTTTTTACCGGAGATTTACGGCGCGCTTTAAAGCTCACACTCCTCCTCTCTCTTTCTCTTTTTTTTGGGAGCTTTTATGCACTTTTTGGTATAAAGAGGGGGGGGCCAAGGCTCCCGTGTAGAGTTTGCGGGGAGAAAGGGTTTTTATCGACGTTACGTAGCTGGCTAATTTGCTCTCGTTTTTTTGTTTTCGATCTGTTTTCATTTCGCGCAAGGTCTTTTCTTATTTTGGGAAAAGGGAAAGTTTCGGGTATACAGAGAATTTTAGAGGCTTATCGGCTGATTATGCGATACACACGTAGTGTGTACGGGGCCGATTAATCAAAATTATTATTATTTTCCGCGTACTTTCCGCTTCTACGGCTGGGCTCGATTGATTATATACGAGTGTATAAAAAAAAATAAGAATTCAACGATAATAAAAGCTGGGGAAAAAGAGAGCGTTATCGGTTTGAAAAATGTATACCGAGCGCGAATCGCGGCGTTACAACGTATATCAGTAGTATGATACGCGTTTAGTCGGACACACGCGCGCGTGTGTAAACCAAGCTCGTAGGCGAATACGAGCCCCGGTCACGCGACTGTTCTTTTTCCCCCCTACTCCAAATTGCTAAATTCGTTTAGACTGCATTGATTACTTTTTCTCTATCCCCCACCATCACCTTCTTTTTCATGATATTAGTCTAGATTCCACATCCTGAACGCAGAATAATAAACGCGGGATAAATTCGCTTTGGTGTATACCGGACAAAGTGCATTGTTGCTCGCTTCATTTTTAATGCACAGCTCGTCTCTCTCTTGTTTTTTTTTCACGTACGTCACGAGGAGAGGAAGACACAAAGTGGGATTCTCCGTAAATTATCGATTAAAGCGGACGGAAAGATAGTTGCGCGACGAGGGGGAGGGAGGGATAATCAGGGGTAAAAGTTTACAAAGAAGCTCGTGGCAGCATACCAAAAACTCGGCGCAGCCGGAGATAGATAAATTTACGGAGAATAACGCTAATGTCCTTCTACGTACCAGAGAAGCGCAAGACGACGTCGAACGTGCGGGCCAACGATTGCCGCGCAGACATCAAACTACATTTCACCTTGTTTTTTTTTTTTATTTTTCTCCCTTTTTGCGCTAGAATACCACGCGCTATTTTTCAGATCTCCTTACTCGCAAGCGCTGCTCTCGTTTTTTTTTCTCTTTCTCTCGCTTTTTTGCGCGTCACCACACACACGTGTAAAATGGAAAATACTTTACCGCTGCAGTGACGAACCAAAGTCACGCGACTTTTAACGTCGTCAATTTCTTTTTTTTTCTTTTTTTTTTTTTTGTTGTACTCGTAGGTTGTCCGCTGTACTTATGGACTTTAGAAAGTTTGCGAAATTTTTCGAAAAGTTTTAAATGCGTTGGTTATTGGGAGAGCCAAGTCGCGCACTGATTCAAAGTGTATGCAAATTGGGAGAGAAAACGAGGTTTAGTCAAAGGTACTTGAAAAAAAAATTATAATCCATTAGCCGTTGAGTAATGTTTTTTTTACTTATCCATCTCGCGTGGGTGTACCGTTCGCGTTGTCAAAAAAGAATCGAACTTCTTGTATTCGAGAGCTCAGTGGTGATTTCAATGCGGCGCGTATAGCTTTTCTCGCATATTCCCTCTACTCCCTAACACACATATTCAATAAATACATCAGCTTTTCTCTCTTAATAATATAAACGAATTAAAATTTACTTACAAATGAATAAGTATTCGTTCGCCGAGGAAATTATCATAATATAAAAATTATAATCATCATTAAGCCGAAGAATCAACGACCAAACGTCCCTTGGCAGCGCAGTGACGAGGATTATAACGAGATTACCTGTAATTGAAAATTAACGAGTACACATTAATTATCGCGATGAAACTTTCAACTGATGAACAGCTGAAAATAAAAGATAGAGATGAGCTTCGCTTCTGTATATACATCTATAATACGCACCGCAGAGAAAAGTATCTCCTAGTTAGTGTAATTAAATCGAGTAGGAGGAAGACCCTTTTTTGAAGTCACGTGCCAACGAAAGCGAACTAGCGAATTTCCTCGCTGCGGAGCGCCGCGCTCTCTCAAATCTACGGTTAATCTCTCTGGTAATTGGATGCAGTTTAACCGAAATTCTCAAGGCCCCCCCTTCCCTCTCTCTTTTCCGCGCAACACTGCTTCTCTCTCTTTAATTATAAATCACGTTTTCAAATCCACCAGCAGTCATTAGACCGAACCCGCACACTTTATTCGATTATATACCTTACTTACCCTCTTGCAACTAACACAAAGAAAATGATCGCAAAAAAGAAAAACAAAAATATTATACACCTTACGCTCGTCGGAGCTTATAAACACGAGAAGATCAGAAGCTCGCCGTGCAATCTCGGCTGATATAGCGCGTGCACCGATAAGGCTCTCCCCCGAACCGCGAAGAAGCGCCGCGGGGCTCTCTCTCTCAGGCACGTATATAGCCCTCTCCCCTGTTATATATACCTTACCCGTTTACAAATTAGCCGGTAGTTATACTCGCTCGGGCACGATCTTCCCCGCCCTTGTCGGTTATAATCCTCTACGGAATTAGCCCCCCCAAAGCTGCGAGCACGCGGCCAACTAACCCCTCCCGGCTACGGAGAGGAGGATTGCTGATAGAAAGACTGGACTTGGAATTCGTTAAGGAAAAGTTGAGAGAGAGTTGCGGCCAAGTTTACCGGGGAAAAAAATCACGTGACAATTGGCTTATTCATGCGCGCGGCTGATCGTAAAGTTTCCCGCGCGCGCGGCCGCATTTAAATTCATTAGTTTTATAATGGCGTTTTAGAATCTTTTTCCACGGACAATACACGACTATACGCGCGCAGTTTCGTTGGGAAATTGTCTGTGCGTCTGCCTACGCCAATGAAGAAATACGATTTTCTCTCCGAAAAAAAGAAGAAGTTGAAGAAGAAGAAGTGGGCGCGTAGACTGCATCGGAAATTTTTCACGCGCATGGGTTCTCCGATCGCTGAGCACACGCGCAGTTGCGAAACTTTTCTCATATACGCGCACCGTCCGGGCGTCGTTTATAGAGAGTGTCAAGCCCGATCCGGCGTGCAGGCATTTATATTCGCGAAACGCGGCTTATTCGTCTTCCCCACTCCTCTATCGAGCTTTTACGACTTTAGTGGAGCGAGCAGAGTGTAAGGATCGTTTGTTCCTCACAGATCAGCTCTTCGTAAAACTGACGTTAACGCGTGGGGGGGAGAGACGAGATCACTCGATTAGCCTGCGTCAGCCGAAGCGAGAGAAGGAGCTAAATAAAAATAAGAAACGAGGCAAACGCGTATATAACCGGAGAGCAATTCTCACTCTCGAGAGAGAGGGAGGAGCAATTAGGTGACAATTTTGCGGCGCTGTTGGCAAATTGACTGGCTCTAGACCCAGCGCGGATTTAGACTTTTAATTTTCGCATCCTTCCGCTGACGAGAGAGAGAGGGGGCAGGAGACACGGCAATTTCGAGATTTCGCGGCATAGTGGATGGAGAGAGCTTCGACTTAATTCCCGCAGCGGGAGATTGCCTGGCTCTCGATTTGGAATTAGGCTTGTGTTTATTAGCGACGTCACTCCCTCCGCCTCCGTGAGAGAGAGAGGGGGGGATTTGTCGATTCAACTGCAGCTCAGACACATGCAGCTTCGTCCTCTGGAAGCAAGATGCCTTATATAGGCGAGGCATTAAATTTTCATTCGCATTATTACCAAGTTTCCCGCCAACTGGATTGGAAAAGTTGCCTCTCTCTCTCTCGTAGCATCAATTAGCTAGCGGCTTTCGCTTTCTCAGCCCTCCCTGTTTATTCGGTTCTTTTATTTTTCGATCAATTATCGGTTTTAATTTAAAAAAAAAAGGAAGGAAGATCAAATTTAAAATTACCCTGAGAGAGGAGTTCCTTGAATTAACGATCCCCCGGCATATATAAACCCGATACTTATGAGCCTCTCTAAAAGGCGATCGCAATTAGGTCGGTTTATCAATAATGAAAGCTCGTGGAGATGGATAGAGAGAGAGTTTAAGATTTCACGGCTTTGCCAAACACCCTCCAAAATTAGAAATTATACGAAAAACCGATTCGAAAGTTTGGCCTGTCTCCTCTCTCTCTCTCTCTCTCTACATCTCTCTCACGGAGAAAAGCAGAAGCCATCGGGCCGTTAAAGTATTAACTCGGTGAATAATAAAACGCAGCTCGCGGCACTAAATTCCGGGCGGCGTTGATACATAAAACTCTCGAGAGCAAGAGAGAAATAGGCGAGAAAGACAGTAGGTCTCGGAAAAATGCCGGCGCATATCCTGCGACGAGAGGAGACGCGACGCGCCATATACGCGTCCCAGAGGCGTAAATTTATTTTCGCAGCAGCCAGTGTACCCCCCCTCCTCCTCGTCCGTTGTCTTCTTTTGCAGCAGCACGTATGTCTCCCCCCCTTCTCTTTAGCTCCTGCCGTCTTATACTTAATGCGGCAACATTCGCGGATCGCTGAATTTCTCTCGGCTGCCTCTTGCGGCCTCTCTCTCTCTCTCTTTCTTGATACTTGTGGGACTTTGGGAAAAATCGCCGAGGGCGACAAATGTCGTCGTTCTTTCCTCTCTTGGATATTCGCCTTTCTCTCTCTCTCAATATGTATAGACGCTCGAGCGAGAGAGAGAGAGAGTGGGTGTATCGTCAAGAGATGCGCGCTTGCTGTTTCAAGAATGAAAATTTATTCGTCTTCCATAGATACAGGCCCTTGCGCCTCTCTCATACACATTTCACTCTCTCGGCAGACATATCCAACGAGAGAGATACGATATTGTTTTCGTTCAGCATTACACCGTGTGTCCGAGGCTTATATTACCAAAAAATATCCAAAAAAAAGAACAAGCCCGATTAACCTCAGCTAGACAGGCCCGATAAATCTCAATATAACATCGCGCGCGCGCGTGTACACCTCCATTCCGCACCGTACTGAGAATTATTAAATTTCCACCCCACCCCCCTTACCGTCACGACGCAGGATATAATAGAGAAAGCGTCCCTTTTTTTTGCCCTCGTTTTCTCGCTCGCGTGTCTTCCCCCCTAAGTACGTATTGTGCACACATACAGCGTGTGTCTATTAGAAGTGCAAGAGGCGCGCACACGCGGTGTAACTACGCCATAGAGGGCGAAAGGGGATTAACTAAAGGTAGACGACGGGAGAGAGGATAGTTAGGAGCTCGTAAGACCCCCCTACCTTCCCCGGTATATATACAGCGCGTGTAATGACACGGAGTCCGTGAAAGCTTCAGGCTTTGCTTTTGACCTTCCATCCCCTTCTCCTATATACCAGTGTGTGTGTGTTCTCGCTTTAACCAGCTCTTCGCTGGAAACTCTCTCGCGCGTGGCTGGTCTCTCTCTCTCTCTACCTGTCTTCTCCTCCCAACTTCCAGTCCAACGTCGTCGGAGGCTGCGCGGCTAAATATCTCATAATCAAAGAGGCGTATTAATTACGCCCGGAAGTTGTCTATCCCGTTAAAGTTTCAACTTTCCCTCGGTGCCCTTCTCGAATGGGGGATATAAAAAAAAAGGTGGTTGCGGTGTATAGTATGAGGAAAATCTCGCTATGAGAGAGAGAGGGAAAACGAGAAGGAACGACGTATAAATTTACGTATACAGGGTGTATAGGTGGGAGTATGGGGAAGGATGATGATGATGGCCGCGATGATGATAAAAATAAGAGGCTAAGCCAAACCATAATCCGAGAGAGAAAGCGGCCTCGTCAATTTGCAGGAGAGAATCGCGGATGGGACACGAAGCTCGTAAATCCAATCGAATATCAGAGGCCCCGAGAGCAAAGCTTTCCCCCTCCAGTAACGGAGACGCTTGACGTCCGATTATTCCAGTCGTTCTCTCTCTCTCTCTCTCTCTCTCTCCTTGCCTCTTCTCTCTAGCCTCGCGTGTCCACGCGATCGCTTTATCATTCGGACGGGAGCTTTATTTATTGCAGGTAAAGGGACGATCGAGAGCACGCGACACACGATCAACGCTAACCGCGGAAAAATTCATTTGCCCTGGGGGGATCTTACGGTCCTCACTGCCGATATATATATATATATATATATATAAGCGGCTCGATTGATCTTTCTATTATTCTACTTTACTTATACTCGCGGATCTTTTTATTTCTGCACGGACGGAATCTAGGTACGAAGACGTAAGCTGCGTTGATTGTTTCGATTTTTATGCGTTGAAGCTCGGAGCTTAAATTTGAGCTTTTTTCGGAGTGAAGCTTGTTGAGAAAGGGAAAAAAAGGGTTTTGCGAAACTTCACGCAGAGATCGGAATTAATTAATTGCGCTAGTTGCGTAGGAGAGGGGAAGAGCAGAAGCCTGGGCAAACATATTTAGTCCCTTTTGTTCCGTAATTAGACCGACTGAATAGCCCCGTGGGCGTGCGCGTGTATTTATTCAGCTGCCTGTTTTTGAACAATACAAGAAAAAATTTTTATTTTCCACGTCGTAATTAGCGCTTACTTGTTGATCCAGTTGGGGGGAAAAAGGGAAAAAACCTAATTAAGACATATGGAACAAAAAAAAATTTGTTTCGTTACTAACAAACGGCCGCCTCTGCTAAGCACGCGAGCGCGTTTCTGGATAAAAAAGCTCCCGGTGTGGATTTTTTTTATAAACGCAACAAGCGCAAAACAGACGAGCTCGCGGAATATTTCCGTTCGTTGAAACAAGCCTGTAGGCGCTCGATATACGCTACCAATCTAGCGAGCAAATCGACGACCGGCGCGCAACAATCGACCAATCTTCCGGAGGGGGGAAAAAAAGAAAGAATCTTTGGTGTATGAAAAATTGCGAGGATTACGAGCTTTTCTCGCTATTCTCGCCTCTCTCTCTCTGCGGTGATTCGGAAATTCCGTCGGATAAGGAAAAGGATTGAAAAAATAGCGCTTGCGCACACGAGCTACATCCTATTTTGATCTGGTATGCTTTCGGAGTAATAAAATAATCGGTGCGCGTTATTATCGAGTGTTCCGGAGATTTATGAGCTTGGCATAAGTGGCCGATACTTAGTTTCATCGATACGCGAGGTCAATGGGTCAATTTTCTCTCGCGAATTTTTAAAATAATAAACTAATACGCTCGCGTGGGTAAGAGCTTGCGGAGATAAAAGTAAGCAGTACATAATTATCGCTTCTCTTGAATAATTCCGAGAGGCCCGGCTATCCATCTTTAACCGTATAAATAGAATATTAAACTCCCTCTCTTTCTCGCATTATCAATCTCGCAATTTTCGGAATGGCAATACGATGAAACATTCAATTTTATCGTCATTTTAATAACTAACTACGCATCACCGGGTTCGCTTAAATTCCCGATCTTTCCCCCCTTTTTTTTATACGCACACCGATACGATATAAAATCTTCCAGCTTTGTCTTCTCGTAAAATATATTATCTCTTTTTTTCTCTCTCCCATCCGTACACATAATGACCGAGCTAATATCGAGCTGTGTGTGCGTGCGTGCGTCGTCATTAAAATAAATTGAATGAAGCTGTACGGAGCTTAAATAATCGAATGTGTCATATAATCATAAACCTGTGGACTTTATTCATTAGACGCTCGAGGAGCAATCAAAAATTCGTCGGCCGAGCCCGTGTGCACCAGAGCCCACGCGCTGATGATACCCCGGTGTATATATAGACAGAGAGAGATATATACGTGGGCACGCGAAATTCATATTTCAAGCATTCAATTAACGTGGGCATATTGAAAGAAAGCGAGCTACGAAATAGGCTTTTTAAATGCGAATACGGAAATATAGCGTGTGTCTACGCAGCTGAAAAGATAGTCTTGAAAGCGGAAAGGCTTGAGAAATAAAGGATCGCCTGCGTCACGCTGTGGCATGGGCGAGAGGCGAAGAATCGCTGTATGTCAAACGATATTCCCTTAGCGCGCGAGGCCGCTACTTTTTGTGTATCCCTTTTTTTTCGAGCTTTCATTTCCCTGGAGCGATGTATGCTTCCTGAGACGTAAACCCTTTTGTTTCTTTCTCTCGATCGAGTTCGATTCAAGTCGTATACGCGTACGGGGAATTATTGTCTCCTCGCAAGTTCTGAAATCAGTGTCGCGTGAGAAAGTCGGATTAAGTTCGAGTATAGTCGTAAATGAATTTTTTTCTTTCAATTTTAATCCGCGCTTCTTACTCCGAAGCGAGAGGGTTACGCGTTTTTTACATTTTCTTTGGGACGCTAATTTTATTCTGTAGCTTTTCTCGTACTTCCTCCTCTTCTTTTTATGTAAGCCAGTTTAACGGGATGAGTTTTATGGTTGTACCGAGAGCGCCTCTTGATTTACATTGGATTATTAATTGAATTTTATTGCTTGTTTATTATAAAAACATAAGGCGCGAATGAGAGTGTCTTTTTAAAAGTAAAACTCACGAAGTGGAAGTAAGAGATGGAACTATTAAATGAACTGTTAAACTTTTATGCAATTTTTTCTTTAACGACCCAAAGGTTTACCTTTTTAAAAAGGGTACAACGAACGTTAAGTGTTTTTTTTTAATGCTTTCTTCAATACTCGGTTGAACACGCATTAATCCATCTTTATTAAGCTTGCGATAAAAAAAAAGGGAGTATTTTATAAAGGCTAATAAGAAAGCGCACTAAATGGGATGTTCCTTGCAACCTCTTTAAAATCCTCTTGTATATGGGTCAATCAAGACTGACCCCGCAAGCTCTATTTTAGCTCATTTTCAATTCAAGACGCCGTAAATATTCGACAACCGATAAATCTGATAATCGCGAGGCTTTATTTCTCATCAGAGATGCCTACTTTACAAGGGAATTCGAGGTTTTATCGTTTACGTTACAGAATAAAGTGCCTGGAGTAACGAGTCGTATCAAAAGTTATCTTTACGCTTCACCGAGCTTTTTCGTTATTATATTCAAAATGGAAACAGTCAGTTTAAATGAAAAAAAAAGTTATTCAATAATAAAAGGGAATATCATTTTATAAACACCAGTCTCGCGAGATTTAACGAGAGAGAGAGACGCGTCAAACGAAGGCCCATATGGCTGCCAGTCTCGTCGGGCGACGCGTCAAGATTAAGCGACGCATAATTATTCCTCTCGACGCGAGCTTTACGCTCCTCTCGTCTGCCGCAATGAACCCTTACTCTGTAATACTCGTAAAGCACTTACATACGAGGCCGCTTCTGCAATTTTAACCAGTAAACACATCCTCCTCCATCTCGTCCGCATACGTGCGCCTCGATTTATGCCAGGCTCTCCAAATAATTATCATCCGATAAACAACCGCAGTCGATTTCCTCGATGGAATCTACGTAGCCGCGTTTTGCGGAGAGCTATAGGCTACTCGTTTAGCCTTGGAGCGACATGGAGATATAGAGATAGAGGTAGTCGATTAAACAGCGGGTTTTGCGAGACGTCAACAAGACGCTTGGAAACGAATTAGCCTGGCGTCGCTCGAGATGTCTTAGTCTCTTCGACTGCCTCTCTGTCTATTTACAAGCACACCTTTATTCACGTACATAAACTACCAGCTGTATATCGTACGTGTTGAATCGCTAATGGGCTTAAGCTCATTTCCGGCGAGCTTATATGCCCATACGGTGGATTAAATTAATCAAAATAACCGCTGGACGTATACCTCGCTACAATTACCACGTGATTCTCGTAGCGATATTACATGCTTATATACGCTACTGGCGGTGAAATCAAAATAAAAAAATCTTTAGCCCCGGGCGCGTGTGCGGGCGTACGCGAACGCGATGAAAAAAAAAGTTTGCATAATAATCGCAAGCTCTCGCAGCGGAGAGAGCTTAAGTAACGTAATTACTGCATTAAGTCATGAGGGAGCGCCGCAGACGTGTGGGGAAAAAGGGGGACAGAGAGCCGGCGCACTCTCCTGGCATCGACGTTTTTATCGTTGGCTACTGTGTGTGTGAGAGACGCGTCAAGCCGCGCACGAAAGCCCCGCTTGGATTTATTAATTATTATTCCCTATAAAAGCTCGTGAATTTAATGAGACCGGCGTAAACCTTCCGCAAGCTCTGTGTTTTAATGTCGTACTTCTTTTTTTTGCGACGGTCTAAATCTTCTCTCGCTTTTTTCCTTCTCCGTGTATGTGTCTTTATCAATCGTTTACCGTTTTATGGTCTTTAGCGATAACCACTTTGATATAATCCGCCTGTTTTCCTACCCCGAAAACTTTTCATTAATTTTCCCCTCGATTTATATCGAGATTACGCGAGAGCTCTATATTGAAAATAATAAAGTCTAAATTATTTGCTCGCTCGACGCGCCTCTAAATTATGCGCGCGATTTATTTGTTGATCGCGAGCGAGAGAGCGATTTGTTTTACCCCGGCGAGGCGCGCAGCTTTTTGTAATTCGATTTGAATATAATCAAATAAACGGATTAACGACGCTTGCCTTTAACGAGCGCGTTAAGCAAAGCGATGAGGGAAGCTTTAGCAAATTGTATCTTTTGACGGCTACATTTCTCTCACTCTAACGAAAAATATATCCAAAGAACGAGTATCGAGCTTACAATGAAATTAACGGATGCGTAGACGAGCCGAGCTCGTACATCAAAGTAAACAAGAGGGCCTTCGTGATAAGGAGGAATAAAGGCGGGAGAGGATCGATCGTGATTTTGGCTAACTTGCCACTTAAAAATTTAGGCTAGGCAAAAACAGAGAGAGAGAGAGAAGGGAGAAAAAACCGCTGCTAACTATCTTAGCAGTGTGCTTTCTCAACAATAATATGTAACTGAAAAACAATTTTCGATTAATATTTAAAATTACTTGAA
>JAPYYQ010002128.1:0-22672 GCA_030522585.1 Anagyrus pseudococci | reverse complement strand
TTAACTCGTGTGATTGTCACCCTCGCTACGCTCGGGCGACAACTTTCACACTCGTTAAAAAAACGACTGCTTTTCGCACTAGTTGCAGAATGTACTATTAAAAAATGTCAAATGACTGTTTTCACTCAGAGGCTTAGGTTTATAGCTTTACAAACAATTAGAAATCGTATAGCTGGATGGACAAAGTGTATTTGGCCCACGTGCTCATATAGGTTGTTGCTTAAGTATGAACCAAAGCTACTGCAATAATTTTTTTATTTAAATGATCAAATCGAAAGAAAATATTTTATTTTTTTTTACAAAACAGACAATTCAATAGTTACTTTTGCCCTATAGGACTGGTGTCTAAATTCAGCTTTAAAACCGGTTAATAATACAAATTTTGTAAACAAACCCTTTTTTTTGATCAATAAATAAATGACTAATTTTCTATATTAATTTAGCGTTTGAAGCATTAAAAAATATTTTAATTATTTAAATTTTTTTTTCTTTTTTAAGAAATATAAGAAATTTGCGATGACTGAAAAGAATAAAAAGTTCGAATTATAGGTTCAAAATTCAGGAAAATTTTGAAATATATTCATATCACTTAGGCAAACTATAGTACCAATAAAGCTCAAGCTCATCTATAAAGCTCCCGCTATATGAATGGATTTACTCTCAAATCAACTTTATAGACAACAGATAATAATAATCAGATTATCTACAGATAAGTAAGTACCGGGTATAATGGCAAATAGCATTTTGCTAGGGCCAGCGAATAGCGAAAGGAGGATAGAAAGAGAGAGAGAGAGAGAGAGAGAGAGATGGTGAGAAGCAGCAAAGGAGAGGGTGCGAGAAAGAGAGAGAGAGAGAGAGAGAGAGAGAGAGAGTTTCGGCTGCTTCTACTCGTATAACCTATCATCAGTCTCGCGCTTCTGAAGAGAGACAGAGCGGAGTTACGGAACTAGAATGAGCGCTATGTGAGATGTGCTGTTTAAAAGAATGAAGAACTGTGCTCTGCTTCGATTCTTCATCCAATTATTGGCTGATACCACATCGAACGAGGCAGGTAAGGCCAAGGAAACGACGAGTTTTTTCCCCCTTTCCTTTTTTTTCTTTTCCTCACTTATTGATTTTGTTTGCTTTGCTTAAACGTGCACTTTTCTTTCAGGCCTAAATGGATTTGGCCTCGAGCATTTGATTGCGGCTTTTCAAAAAGACTGCCGGACCACAGCAGCTTGCCACTGTACAAAGTAATAACACTCTCAAGTTCTGCAATGGATTCGTGGCAGGACACGCTCAGGCAAATTGTGCGCCAGAACAAAACGTTCAGCTTGCGCGACAGGGAAAGAAATGTGTTCAAAATAATGAAGTACTTTCACAAGGAGGTCGTGATAAGGTAATATCAAGCGTTTGCCTTACAACTTGTACTCTTTTTTTTTTTCAATTAAACATCCAGTTGATTTCTGTGTCAATATAACTATTATGATCGTTGTTTTTTTTTTAGGAAGCAACTGCAGCTATGGCTTCACAATTTAGAAAGTAAGCAAAGCAAGTTTAAAAAGAATGTATATAAAAGCGAAGAATTAAGAAAGCAGGGAAATAAAGCTTTTCAAAATAAAAAATATTCGTTGAGCATAAAATATTACACGCTGAGTATACAGTATGCACCTTGGGAGAGTGAAGATCTACCTTTAGCAATAGCTAATAGATCTGCTGCTTTATTTTATACAGACAAATATGAGGTAAAGAATATGTTTTGAATAATAATCTTAATAATTATTTATTTAATGTGCTCAAAGTTTTTATACATTTTTAGGCTTGTGTTAAAGATATTCTGTTCGCTATAGAACGTGATTACCCAAAGAATATTTTGTATAAATTATACTTAAGAGCTGCACAATGTTACTCCAAATTAAATAAAAAAAGTCTAATGGAAGAAGCTCTGTCCAAAGTACAGGAATGTCTTCAAGACAATAGTATTATAATAAGTTCAAAAAAAGGTACAGTAATAATTTATTCATTTAAATTTTTGTGAAATCTATCTTTGATTTATTATAAGAATGAGTGTTACATAAATTCTCACATTTTCAGAAAGCATAGAAAAACAAATTGATACGTTATTATCTGAGTCTGTTGATATAGAAGATGTTGATAATTCATCTAAACTAGAATCAGAAATGCCTAAACTTGCCTTTGAAGAAAACTCAGAGTTTCCAAGTGCTTCAGTTGCCTTAGAATTAAAGTTTTCAAAAGATAAAGGTCGACATGTTGTTGCTAAAAGAGATATAGATAAGGGCGAAATTTTATTTGTTGAAAAACCTTTTGCATTTGTTTTATTAGATAATACAGATAGCGATACTGTTTGCGCTAATTGTTGCAAATCAAAAGGTGACGTTCCAGTTCCGTAAGTATTATAATAACAATAATGTTTTCTTATTACTAATAATATTGAATTTATAAACTAAAATTTTGTTGTTTAAAATTAGTTGCAAGTTTTGTGCTAGTACAGTCTATTGTACTGATGAGTGCCAGGCAAAAGCCTGGTCAACTTATCATCAGTGGGAGTGCTTTGGTAATCAAATAGGCATCTGGGATCAGATTGGTATTGCACACTTAACAGTAAGAACATTTTTAAAATGTTGTTACACAGATGATAAAAAGAAATTTAATGAGATTCATCAACTGGTTACAAATATAGATAAATTATCTTCACAGGATATGTTTCTGTATGGGGTTGTATGTAAAAATAATTTTCATTGTAAAATGCTTTATTTTTATTTATTTATTTTTTTTAAATAATCACATAAAAATTATAATTTATTATTTTTTAGTCTGCATTAATGATGACAATGTACTTGAGTACATATACAAATTTTTTCAAAACAATTAACATTGAAGAACAGCTGTTTTCAAAATTTGAAGATAAAGGAATGAATATGTATCAACTAGTTGAACTGCCATCAGAAAAATGGACTGAAGATCTCATTTTGCTTTACGTTAGTGGACTCCTGTTAAGGCACATGTTACAATTAATTTGTAATGGCCATGCAATTACAAGACTGAATTTAACTGTATCTGAATCAAATAACATAGCTACTGAGTATCAATGCAGAGTAGCAACTGCCATTTATCCTTCAGCTAGTATGATGAATCATTCATGTGATCCAAATATTATTAATAGGTACAGAAAATAAAACAAACTTTATTATTGTCATTAATTTTAAACACACTTTACAATTTTATCTTTTTTTATTACAGTTTTTGGAATCAATTTCTTATAGTCAAAGCAACAAAAAATATACCAACAGATAGTGAAGTTTTAAACTGCTATGGTAAATATATTTAGTGTTTTGTTCTTACCTTTTCATTTGTAATTAAATTTTTGTATTTTCTTTTAGGACCGCATTATAGACGCATGAAAAGAAAAGATAGACAAACAGCACTGTTGAATCAATATTGTTTTACATGTACATGTGAAGCTTGTACTGAACGTGATTTGCAAAATTTTTCAGTGAGTTACATATTCCCTTATGAACTTTGAATGGAACAATCCTTATTTGATTCAGCATACATGTATCAAATTGTAATATTACAATAAATAAATCCTTTGTCTTTGGTTTTAGGATAAATTTGAAAAATTAAATTGTGAAGAATGTGGTGGCCCTCTGGAAATTATAGATAATACAGCCATGTATTGCCTTGATTGTGAATTGACATGTGAATTGAACCTAACAAAACTAAGAGAGCTAGAAAAAGCAAGTAAATTATATGAAGCAGCTGAAATGCATTTACAAGCTGAAGATACTAAAGAGGCTCTAGAAAAAGCTAAACAATGTCTTGACATCAGAAAACGGAATTTATATGAACACCATGCATCTATTGCTTTAACTTATGATTTGATTGGAAAAATATTTGCTGTAACAGGTAACTTCTTGTTATAAACATTGTAACATTTTAAACACTGTAAAAAGGAAGAAAAATACCTTTTTATTGACATTTTTCATAAAAATTTATACTTACTAATCAATTAAATTGAATTATGTAAATTGTATTTTTTAAATAAATTTAATTATTTTTTGTAGGTCAATGGCTAGATTCTATAACATTTTTAGAATGCAGTATCTCTGCAGTGGAAGAACGATTTGGTACAGATAGTATTGAAGTTGCTAATGAGCTCAACAAGCTTACAGATATCTGCACACAGTACTTACAACAAGAAACTAATACAAATTCTAAACAATACAAGTATGTTGTAATTATTTACTTTTATTTTTATTGTTTAATGTAAACATTAGTTTAATGTAAATTTTTTTTATCTAGGAACATTTTAAAAAAAACACGCCGTTTTCTACAACGTGCTGAAGAAATTTTAAATTTACATTATGGCCCTTGGAATGAAGCATATAGCGAAGTAATGCAGAAACAACAAGATCTTGTGCCTTTATTGGCTAGTTTAAATCTGTAGTGTTTTACTACTAGCTACTTGATAATACAAGACTTTAAAAATACTTTTTTTTATTTTATTCATAGCAGCTTTACTTAATTACTTAAGCTACATGTACAGTTATTTTAAGTCTAGAGTTAAAAATGAAATTTGTAAAAACTGTTTATTTTATAGCCTATTCATGCTGTTTTACTGGTGGGCAGGTAAATTGTAAAATAAAATAGTGACGAATCTCACTGAAAAGTTAATTGCAAATTTGATAAGCTGTGTTTCATATCTACAAAGATATTGCTGGTACCAATCCCATTTTTAGTTATAATACAGGATTTGATTAAATTGATGTACTTTTCATGTGCATTCTAGCTTCAGTAATTTTCACAAAATTTTATTTTGTACCTTATACCTATAATTTTGCGTTAGTTTTAATTTATCTAGAAACTACAGCATTTTGAGAATGCCAAGAAAGTTTGACAGTCATGTATCTTTGTAGACATAAGACATGAACTCAATGAAAATCTAGTTAAAACTCATTTTTACTGCGAGTGTTAAAAACTTTTTGCTAAAAGATATTAATTATTCTGTGTTGTATTATATGTAACTATTGTTAAACATAGGTTTGTACAAAAATACTTTTGTAGAGAACTTTCTGATAAAAATCGCTATTGCAATAGAATGATTGTCCCAATTTCTAGATACTCGCATCCTACTACACTTTGATCTTAGCCTCGAGACCGAGAAGTGATCGTTGCGGTCAAGTTTGTAGATAGTTAAAATTTTAGTCGTGATATTAGAAGAATTAAAGAAATTGTAACGTTTTAGGGAGAAAATGAAGTAAAATATTTTTTTGTCAAAGTTTTTAGCGATTATTGATAATTTTTAATATTTTATAGTAAAAATTACATAAAAATTTCGGTATGGTACAAAAAAATATTTACAAGTCTTTTTAACGTTTATCATTTGTTGAATCATCAATTATCAAGCGACGTATTTAAATTTAATTGAAAATTATTATTATCTAAATTGTAATTATTTTATGCAAAATATTCTCTGTAAAATTGAAAATTAAAATTTAAAAGATTCGAAAATACACATTTTTATTTCACGAGCAAAATGTTCTTTTCCATAGAAAGGACTCTTGCCTATCTGAATCTTATTGATATCCCCCATCCCGACAACCTCGGGCTTCACCATTAATGTTCCTAAATTTATAATCGAAAATCTATTTAAAAAATTTAACAATTTTTTTGTTCAATGTGTTCTAAAAAATCAAATTTCCTTGTTGCTTAAAAACAAGTATATAATTATTAATTAACAATGTGTAAATATTAATTTGTCTAAAAATAAAATTCTATAAACAAATTCATTCCAATTCAACTGTTTTCCAGAATTTCCAAAAACTTTGAAATGCAAAATAAATCATGCAAGAATAAAATGTTACGAAAAACTCTATACCTAGAACTATCAATGTTATCATCACTAAGACCAAGCTATACATGTATAGTTCATGTACACAAAGCAGAAGCACATTGGCCAGTCACGTGGCCGTATCCATCTCATTATTGACATCGAGCGAGTGGTTTTCTTGGCGCGAGGAAAATCAATTTTTTATCTTGATCTCGCGGTGACACTTGCAAGGGGCTGCATCTTAAGGCTGCAAAGATCGTCGTCAATTGAATTTAAAGTAAAGTATCAAGCTCACGTCTTTTGGAGCTTTAGTTGGAGCATTTGTTTTGTCAAGCATTTGGTATGGTTAATGAGGAGGGCAAAGCTGAAGTCGACCTGTATCGCGACACTTACGTGAGATATTTGGGTAATTTTTATTTATTTCATTATTTTGAATCTATTTTATTGTTTATTAAGTTTGTTGTTGTTCTTTTGTACAACTCTACTTTCTATCCTTTATTCTTTTAATTGATCAATGTTTAAGATAATGCTTGCACAGTGTGAAGTAATGTTTGAACTTTCCTAGGCTACAGCAATGAAGTTGGAGAAGCGTTCAGAAGTATTGTTCCAAAGTCAGTTGTCTGGGCCAGCTATGCTATTGCAAGTGGATACGTACTTGCCGACACCATTGATAAAGGAGTTAATGCCTACAATGTAAGTTTATTTATTTTGAGTGCAATATACCTATGCATTTGCATAACAATGCTCTTGTTGTTTTATTTTTTTTAGGTGGATAAATCACCAGACAGAACAAAACGTACACTATTGTCAATGTCGGATACCCTTTTGTGGCAGGGCTTTGCATCTGTCGTTATTCCAGGCTTCACAATAAACAGGTTGTGCGCAGCAGTACAGTTTCTGCAACGTAAATCTCCTTCTCCTTTACTACGAAATCGTTGGATTCCTACTTTAATAGGTCTTGCATCAATACCTATGATAATTCATCCTATCGATTTGCTTGTTGAAAATACTATGAATTCAACTTATAGACAATGGACTGGTTACCATCCATGAGATTTAATAAAATCTTAATGATTAATAGGAAAAATATGTAAAAAGAACTTTTAGTACAAAAGTTTGCATTTCTAGTAGTTTAAACTTTTAATACTTAATACTTTGAAAGTCAAGGCTCTAACTAATATAAAAATTTTTTTATAACGAAACAAAAAGTTCCCTTCTAAATTTTTGTTTCTAACAAAATATTTTAATCTGTAATTAAGTTAGCATTCTTTCCCTTTGGAGAAATATTATAGTCTCAGAAACGCACATTCCAATAAAGGCACTACAACTGTTATATACAAATTTGTTGCACATCAATGTTCAAAACTATTAAAAAACCTCAAGAAATAATACATTAAGAAATAAATTTTTATAAATTTTGAAACCAGATAAATGTAACTAACTAAATGTTTATTGAAGTATATTTTTATAATTATATATAGTTTATCAGTAATTGATGTAAGTAATTCTACAAATCTGTTATTTCCATTATAACAAAATGTATTTGCCAAAAAAAACCGCTATTATATTTGATAAAAATTATGAGAACAATAAATCTATTAGACTGATATTTATTGGACAAATAAATTTCGTTTATTGAAGAAATGTATGTGAATGTAAATTTTATAAAAAATTTGCAAAAGTGACACACTTTTGCTATGTATTTTATATAAAATAAAACTCATAAATATTGATAAAATAAGCAAGTATTAAAAGTTTAAATTACTTAAATGCTCTAGTGCTTAGCACTTTAAACTTGTTGAAATGTACATACATGTTTGTATACTTTTTAGTGTACTGCTTGTAAAATGTACCAAAATAGTATAATATAATTTGTAAAAATCAAATGAAAGTATCAAATAAAAAATGCGTAAATTTTGATTTAATGTTGTCCATTTGTACTATGATAACTTATTTTGTAGTTAATGAATTAAAATGAAGAGGACTGGAATTTGTACTATCCAAAAAACTGGATGGTAGAAAAATTGGCATTAAAATTTTGATTTATTGCGCGATGAAAAATACGTGTATATCAGGAGCTTCATGTAAAAATCAAATTTAAAAAAGACGTGTTTACTTATTACATAATATTTATTATAAGGTTTCAGATACATTGTAACATTCATACTAATATGACAATAATTATGTCTTTGCGAAGCGCTTTGACTTTAAGTCCTTCAGAAGGTTTTTTATTCTTCGGTACATAAAAGCCGAATCTCGCAGGATTCTCATTAAATTCCAACAGGCAAATATTATAATAGGTCAAAATTTATTCAAACGAATTTCGAAAACATGAAGGTTCATATAATTTTTTTTCACAATAACATATATATCATTATCACAAGGCAGGCGCATATTGGCATTTGAGTAAATATTTTTCGTCATTTAAATCTACTGGATTTTGTTTCTTCTTCACGACCATGTACGTTGGCATACAAAAGTTTGTAGTAAAAAATTTCTAATCTCTTTTTTTTAGACATTGGTTTGCAGTTGGTGTGGAATTTGTTCAAGGGAAGTAGAAAAATCGCGCGTGTGCCTTCATTTTCCAACTCGACACTGATCTTTTTACCAACGCGTGAATAGGTTTATCAATGCCTGGCTTTTGGCTTCGCACATATTTTTCAGATGACGCTCAATGCCACTCACGCAACATAACAAGACAAACATTAAGAATTTGCAATATTTTTATTTTCCTCTTTGTTTTTATCTTCTTCTTCAAATTTTCACCCATCTATGGTAACGTTTAGCATCTTACATAACAATCGTTACAATTGCAATCGTGTCTTTAACTATGTAATAATATACACTAAATACCTTTTACTAAATATGTAGTAACATGTTAATCATGCGGTGTTATTGTTTCTGTTAATTTTAGCGTCGTTCAGAAGTTGTCCGAAAATCATTTTTAGCTGATATACAGTGTTGATTGTTAATCAGTTTTGAATAGAAGGAAGATAAGGTGTCAAATATGTCTACACGATAAAAATTCGTTCACGTTTATTCTCGTTCTTCCAGTAAGATGTGTGTGATGTACACTTGCATTGGTACAGAAAGGAATGAAGGGGAAGGGGGAAAGGTGATGCTTAGCATATAGTATAGGTAGTGCGATATATCTATATGTATATACTCTAATAATTAAAATAATAATAAATCATACGTTAAAATCTGCAATAGATTTGTCCATCATCGTTTCCCATAGACTATCGAGAGTCAATAAAAATAAAATTTGCTCATTAGTGAGACGCGTACAAACGTATATAATATGTATACGATAACAATATACGGAGATGGGGCGTGAGGGAAAAGGGCAAGGGATTGGAGTAGAGAAAGAAAAGGAAAATACGACATTTACAACAAAGATTAAATACGAGAAAGGAACTAAATGGAGAATGAGGTAGCATTTTGCATAGATTGGGGGAAAAAAGAAGTAGAGGAGCAAAGTTGACTCGCGCGCGCATGCGAGAAAGGATAGCAAGGGAGAGGGCGGAGGATGGGCGGGGAGGGAGTAAAGAAGAAACAACGGGCTCCGCAAACAAAGTCAGAGCAATAAATACAAATTTTGCGGCTCGCGAGAGCGGTTGATTAAATACGCCGAGAGAGAGGGGGGGGGGCGGCAGGGGAAGGGGTTCAGCTTTGGAACGTGGATCGCACATACAGCCTCGAAGCAGAGAGCAGTCTTGCAGCAAGATTCTCGCTCTCCTCTCTCTCCTCTCTCTCTCTTCATTACCCAAGCTCCTTCGCCAGCGTTTCTTGGTTATGCTTCTTCTTTTTGCTTTTTCTTCGCGATCATCGTCATCACCGTCGTCGTCGTCATTGTCATCGTCATTGTTTCCACTCGTCCCTCTCTCGTTTCATTTTGATTCTCGTTCTGCAGGTGAGACACACGAGTGCCCGGGGTCGTTGCAGCCGCTTACCAGAATCCCCCGGCGCTGCGCCCACCCGGCGGATTGTTGACGCGGATGCAGGACCGCGTCGGCTCCTTACTGTCCTCTGTAAACGCACGATATTCCATTATTCATCGGATTCGCTCTACGAAATTGTCGGGTTGGGAAAGCCCCTGGCGAACGTACCACTGATGGAGAAAGTCGAGTCCTGGAGGTTCCTCTGTCCCTCGAGCCTGGGCCCCTTGACCGAGGGCGTGGCGATGGCCGAGTTGGGCAGGGTCGGCGTGGGGCAGATGAAGCTGTCGGGCCTCGAGGCCTCGTGGTGGCCGTTGCTGTGGTTGTTCAGCTGGCCGAGCGCCGCGGCGGCGGCCTTGGCCAGCCGGGAGGCCTCGCGCGCCTTCGCCAGGGCCGCGTCCTCCTCGGCGAACTTGCGCGCCTCGGCCTCGGTGCGGGGAACCCCCCGGGAGGGCTGCTCCCGCTCCTCGACCGCCTCGTAGACGAACGCCGGGTAGGCCGGGGTCTCGATGAACTTGCCGAAGCCGTGCACGGCCTTCACGTCGCACTCGTCGACGCAGACGCGGCCCCCGACGACCACGTACTCCGGCACGCCGTGGATCTCCATGCCCTGCGAGCAGCGAAGCCGCTATGCAATTGCCGCGACGAGCATGCCGCAGCTGTCGGAAATGTATGCTCACCTCGAAAATGTTAAAGTCGACGGCCTGGTGGTGGGTCTGGGCGGATATGGTGCGCTTGCGGCTCGGGTCCCAGACGACGATGTCCGCGTCCGAGCCGATGGCGATGACGCCCTTGCGCGGGTACAGGTTGAAGATGCGGGCGGCGTTGGTGCTCGTCACAGCGACGAAGCGCGACGGGTCCATCAAGCCCGCGTGCACGGCCTTCTCCCAGACGACCGACATCCTGTCCTCGACGCCGTTCACGCCGTTCGGAATCTTGGAAAAGTCGTCCTTACCAAGGGCCTTCTGCTCCTCGTTGAACGTGCAGTTGTCGCTGCCCGTCACCTGCAGCCCGTCCCTAATTTTTTTCCGCGAGAAAATTACATTTTTACTTTCCTTATGTTTGTTTCTTCTAGAATTATATAATTAAGGCATTATGA
This sequence comes from Anagyrus pseudococci, assembly GCA_030522585.1. Lineage (NCBI taxonomy): Eukaryota > Metazoa > Arthropoda > Insecta > Hymenoptera > Encyrtidae > Anagyrus > Anagyrus pseudococci. The sequence goes on along the minus strand of JAPYYQ010002128.1, from coordinate 11,802 downwards.
CTTGATAGACATTTTTTAAATCTCTCATTTTTCAATTTTTTCTTTAACTTGGTGGTTTTCCTGCCTGATCGCCACGTAATTCAATAAATGTTCAGAAAATATACTTGAACTTGTGATAGTTAAATAGAGATATTAAAATTTTTCAAAATTAATAAAAAATGTTTATCATTTTATACAAGTATTTTATTTAATAAAAGTCAAGAGTTGGGCCATTTACCCTAAATACCTATTTATTTCTTATAAATAAAATTTCAAATCAAGCTTTTTTTTTAATAAATATTGTTTTCCTGTTTTTTTTTTTTTATCATCATTAATCTATATTTTTATGCTTCTAGACAAAAATAATTCACTAGGTCATAAGGCCTTCAAAGGATTGATTGATGAACAACTAAAATAGACCGACATATCGAAAAAGATCGAACACGATAAAAAAGTCAACTTTTCCTTTTCTCCAAACTGGACGGATTTTCCATTTCACCGACACATATCCCCGAGACTCCACCGGAGCAACTATGTACAAGTCCCAAGAAGAAAAAAGAAAAAATTTCACAATTTCCGAGTCTTCTAATTGAATGAAAACGCATTCCAGCCCAGAGGAAAAAGCTGGACGCGTCAAGATGACGAGACAGACAGAGAGAGAAAGGTACGTCAACTTTCACACGACTTTTGCACGACATTAGGCGAGAGAAAAGAATTAGAGGAGAAAAAAAAACAAACCAGACTGAGAAAATGGGCAGTCGAGAGAGAGAGAGAGAGAGAGAGAGAGAGAGAGAGAGAGAGAGAGAGAGAGAGAAAAAGCGAACGTGTAGTGGCTGGCCGGTTTGTAGAGGTGATGAATTGCTAATTGCCTCTAGGGCTGAGCTTTTATGGCGAGCGCAGTGCACCAAGAGAGCGAATCGACACTCGCTCGCTCTCTCTCTCTCCCGAGAGAGAGAGAGAGAGAGAACGAGCCTTCCCAAGACTCGAGCATTCCTCTGCGAGAAATACCGGAATACGAGGCGCTTTCCAGACGTGGCGCATCGACACAACCTCGAGATCTCTTTATTTTGCTGGAGGACTGTGGGCACCGTTTTGAAATTTTTCAGAGGATTAGGACTGGTATTAGCTTATGCTTTGACCGTCGAGTAATCAGTGTTATCTTTGTGGCCGTTAATTACACCTTCGAATGTATGTTATGGCCGCACGAGGTTTATCTTATCAGGCTTTAAAAGCCGAAAAATCAGCGACGAAAGCACACACATGCCCACGGGCAAAACTGGGGACGAGGAGGTGTACAGCCGCACACGAGGTTACCTAATCTGTTTAATCCGAGCAAACGCCTTTGTCTCAATCGCTCGATTCCTCTCTGCTTTGATAGGCGATTAGATAAAGTCAAACAGCAAAAAGGCATTAGCTCATCCGCATCGCTTGCAATCAACAACGTCGCCGGGATCACGCCATTTCTCACAATCCGCAGTATACACCTGCCTCATGTGCCTGTGTACGTGTGCATACTTACTGGGCAAGCTGCTCGGCAAGATAAGTCGGAGTCGTAGGATCGGGTCTTATCGGCGGGCTAGTAACGAGCCTTCTCGCTTTGGCGAGGTCGCGGCCGTACTGCTCGGCCCCGTCGATGCCCAAGCTCGCGGCCAGGGGCTCGCCGTAGACCGGCGCGCCCTCCGATCTTCGCGCGGCGATCACGTCCGCCGCGGACTTGCTCATCACTCGCGTCACGTACAGCGGGCAGTTTAGCTGAGAGACAGCGAGTATCAGCATCATGTTTATCATCGCCACAGTGGCTGATGCTGTCTGATCGTAGGGGAATTTTGGGAAGGGCATTGGTTTTGATTCTGATCGGGGGAGAGCGAGAGAACGACGGGTTTATCTTATTTTATCGATGCTCTCGCGAATGTTCGGTCTATTTTCGAAATTGAGCAACGCCACTCGCGCATAAATGTTTTTATAATCTACCGATTTTAAGTGTGTATAAAGAACGCCCCCGCGTGCCCATTGACTTTATGGAGATTTTCGTAATAAGCCGCGAACGTCGTCGTCGGGTAAAGAAAGGAGAGAGAGAGAGCAAAAAAAAAGGATAAGACGTAGTCCAGCGCTCGAGTGCACTTTACTTTTCAGCCTTAGCGAAACGTGTAAATAAAGCTACCGGCACACTAGGCCGGCCTAGCATAGCGGTATACGCACATGGAGTATAGGCGTAGAAAGTTGCGGTCGCGCATTAATTTGCTTCGCGGCCACTGTTGCCTCGCTCAGCTTGGAGAGGATTGAAAAAGAAACAAAGTTAATAAAATGAGACGCGAGAGGAGCGATTAATTTTTCCAAGCGACCGCCTACCGTCGTTTCTCTCTTTTGCTCTTGGTCGTAAATTAGGGGGAGGGGCGAAAGGAAAGGGGGTTTTTACGAGGTGCTAACAAGATGCCAAAATAATCAACAGAAATTGCGTTCTTCAAACTTGGTATCAAGATGCACGCCTGTCGAGATACGCCCTTGACAGAAGCTGATGGGAGGGGATTTATGCAGGCAGATATACATAGTGGAGCGAAAAATGTTGTAATGCTAAATTGCAGACTACGAAGAGGCAAAATTTATTGGAAATTGTCGTTTTGCTCACGCGGCCTACATGATGCGCATTATGTTTAGCGCGGCTCGATTTCTCTATGCAAATTGTTTGGGAGGATAAAGCGTTGTAAGTGCCGCTATTGGCAGGTTCAACGTGTCCCTGTGAGCTTGATCGAGCTTTCGTTCATTTCCAATAATTTTTGCTCTTCTTAGAACGCCAACTTAAACGTCAAAACGCCGAGATAACAAAGCAAATTACAACGTAATCAGGCAATAATCTGGTATTTAGAGCGTGAAAAAAATTTCAAAAAAGAAATGCAAAATAAAAATAAGAGAGCGCAGAATGCAAATCAATCGGAACAACAGATAATGTATAAATGTATAGGCTGTAACTCTCTCATATACATATGCGTAGCAAGACATGGGATAGAAAATACGCATGGCTGGAAAGTAGTGCATCTTTCCGAGCCGCGAGCTAAGCGAAACTATTAAAGCCGTGACGTCGTTGTATTAATGAAAATGCCAATTAATGCGGGACTAATTTACAAGTTTTTCTGTGTCATACCTTTTACTCGTGTTGGATGTATACACGCTCGAGCCTCAAAGCTAATTTATTTTTATTATAAAATATACACACAACCATTCGCTCGTTAGCTGATTAAAAAGTCGTTCCATTTATACATATATTTTCATCCTATGGAGTCCGTTACAACGAAAAAGACAGGCTATCATTACAACGATCTAAGTACATCAAGTGTAATATATAAAACATGCTACGACATGCCTCGTCAAGTAATAATGCCTACCATCCAGTGCCTAGAACTATCGACTATAACGTGAAAATACTCACCGACACGCGCGCATACCTTGGAACATATGTAATCCACCTATATTGATACTTTGTTTTTCAAAGCAAGAGATAATAACAACAGCCCGAGATAAGATTATTTATTGCTATAACCCGTCGCGAAGTACAATTTGGCAATTCGCAAAAAATTTATAAGCGTTTTATCGGACTTCGTTCTAGAGGAGCGGCCTCAAAAATTTAATAAGGATATTCGCGAGTATTCGGCATCGATCGATAAAACAATCATTATCGGCTTATCTCGCGGATTCGCGTAACCGATACTCACACGCAAACTCTCAAGAAAATCGACTCGATAAAAATAAAAAGTGAAAAAGTTAAGTGTGTGCAGTAGCTCGACGATTCCTCCCGCACGATAATCTAGCTTCAGCTATAAAAGGTCCTTGGCATTATCGATCCCATCTCTCTCTCCGGTCCATCCGGTGTGGCCGAAATGTAAACACATCCGGACCACCGTATCGACGGTCACGCCTCGGAGAGCTTGTATATAAAGCCAGATAGGGAGATAGGGGAAGGGGGCATATGGGGGAAGAGCGTCAATTACAAAAGTGACGAGTGCAGGAGAGTCCGGTTAGCCGTGCGCTCTAGGCTCTCTCCATTAATGGTAAAAACGCCGGGGCCGCGTCGTGTCCAAGGGGGGAAAAAAAAGGCAGAGGCGCGAGAGCGCGCCGTTACAGCGAGAGCTGCGGCTCTTCTCCCGCGGGCCGTTTTCTCTCGCGGATGCCATTGTCGCGTCGTTTTCCAGCTTATTTGCGCGGATAAGCGCAGTGGAACGGAGTGAGAGCCGTGTTGTTTTTTTTCTCTCGCGTTTCACTCGACGGACGCTTGAAAATTAACGAGCGCACGCGAGGGCGATCGGCTAATTCTCGAATTAAAGAAATTCTTATCGGTCCAGTGCGATCTTTGACGGGATATGGATTACAATGAGCCGAGAGGCGCTTTCACTGCACCGAGCAGTCAGAGCCGCGTCAAATTGTCGACGCACGAAGGACCTGCTCTGTACAAGCGCGCGTGCGGATTTGTCTAGGAAAATTGTGATGATCGCTGGCAAATGAAAACTCATGAGAGAGATATACATGAAAAGTTAAATGTAACTGCGCGTGCCTGGAAACTCAAATAAGTAATACACCGATATGTAAAACATGGGCTACTCAAAAATTGATGCAACATAGAGGCAGCCGGAAAATACAAAAGATATAAATGATTAAACTCTATTGGAAAATACATGGATCTACCTAAGCAACAAAAGGAAAAGTCTACAAGTCAAGTGCCTACGACTTTGTACAACAGAGAGAGAAAGAAAAAACAAGCATCTTACCGTTGCGTATACTTCTCAATCAGGTTTCCTAAACTCAAGAACGAAGAAAGAGAAGAAAAGAGAGAGAAGGAAAAAGGTAGATAGAGATCTAATAAAAAGAGATGCAGGTATATATACTTACGATGCGAGCTTCTTGACGAGCTCGACGGGGGTATCGGGATCTGGCCTGAGCGGTGGACTGAGCACGTGGGCGGCCGCGTGTCTCCAGCATCGGTGCCTGTAGCTGCTGCCGTCGGTGCCCACGGCCGCGGCGAGGGTCTCGCCCCAGACGCAGACCCCGCGCCGGCGCGCCGACTCGATCTCCTCGGCTGCGCTACGACTCATCACGTGCACCACGTACAGCGGGCATGCGACCTGCACCGGTTTTCTTTTATATTCAGCCCGATATTTTCTTTTTTTTTTATTCATATCTTTCATTTATTTGTTTGCGTTTCCGCTGATTTGAGAATTCGAACCACGCGCGCGTTGGTGGTACCGCGAATTAAAGGGCGAACGATAAGCTTCCGCTTTGATCTTTTCTACAAGTCTCTGAGATGCGTTATTTTTGGTTGACGTGCTGGACCGTCGGATTATCGCGAAGAACGTTGTATCGGCGTTCCCGATCATGTACGAGCGCATCGCTATTGCATCCGTAAAAATGTAACGATATATAATGAGATGGGAATATTCAAATCGACGTAGTTTCAATAAAAATCCGTAGTATAGCTTGATTACGCTGATATTAAGCGCACCGCGCGCGTTATTGCACGCGTGAGCGTGTGTGGGTGTAATCCGACACTCGGCCGCTATATAATAAACACTAATAGAAGGGTAATCGCTCGTTTATAAGTTTAACGTTATTGCAGCACTAGTAGGCGCGCGCGTATGTGTGCATTCGTGCGCGTATACGGCTACATTAACAGGCGTTACGTACACTTTCTTCATCGCGAAATTGGCCTCCGCAATATATAGTTTCAGGCCAGCAGCAGAGCGGCATTAGAATATTGAGGTCGAGCGCCTGCCACGTTTTATCATTCTCCCTCGGCACCCTTTTTAACATAATGTACGCGGGGCGCCCGTTCGTCATATAAATTTGCAAAATTTTAATGCACACCCGTCGTGCAGTGCAGGATCAAAAGGTATGCGCGATTAAACGCTTCCTCATTTGACTTGCAGCCCGGAATCGAAGACAGACGCAATTTCAACGCTCATCGGTATAGGCCTTTTTGCTCTTCCGTTTCTCTTTGTTTTTCGCCGTTCCATTCGCGTCGCGTGATATTCTTCGCTTTCCCCTTGGCCTATCTGACTTTCAAGTCGGCGAGCAAGCCGCTCTCCTTATCGTTTACACGTAGAGGCGCCGAGCGTGGCCGCGAACAATTTGGCTCTATTCTTCTGCCCCATCCCCCCCCCCCACCACCATCACCACCCTCTGTTTTACTCTCGGCTCTTTTCTTTTCAGAACTACGCCAGCCAGCTGGCTCGAGATAACACTCGCCTCGAGCGTTCTATATTCTTTTTTTTTTTACTCTCCGAGCGTCGTTTACGTGTGTACGTGAGAGAGCGCGCACGGATTTTTTGTTTTCCGAGTCGCGCGCATTCGGAGCGAGTTTAGCATTTGCGCGCGAGATAAAGCCGGTCATGCCCCTGCAGAGTTGGTCCGTTTTGGTGTACACATTTATGTTTTACTCGGCGACGACATGCAGTTTTACGACATTCAGCGAGTCTACATCGTGCGGTTTTGGTATATACACATAGACTAATACTCAGGACATGCGAGCTATATTCAAGTTGACGTCATAAGCTCTACGGTACATCTATCGTTCAAACGTATTTGTGCTCGCGTGCTCAAGACATTTGCGTGTCTCTATATTACGTGCAGGTATATATCTACATACGCATAATGCGAGCAAGACATCGAGAAGTATACAACAAATAGAAATAAGGGAAATAAAGCAGAAACTACTCGTATCATTTTATAAGTGCATACGCAACGCTCGCGCGTGTACGTACGCCGGGAGATCTGGAACTTCCGGATGCGCATCTAGCGATCGCATCGGAATAGAACTGTTATACGTACATGCGCGTGCACATCGTAAGTGCGATATTCCCGTAAGAACTGTCAGGAGAGAGAGAGAGAGGCCAAGCCCCTCGTCACTTCTTCGTACCGAAAAGTCAACGACACATCCGGTCAGTTCCAGCTCGGGCATCATACACGCGCGAGCTTAGACGAGAAGGAGAGCTGGTGTGAGGAGGAGGGGAGGCGCCGCAATTACCGCGCAGTGCACAAGGAAGAGAGAAAAAAATGAAGAAAGAGGGAAACGAGGAGGTGGAGAGAGGGGGATAGTCGAGGGAATACAAAAGTCTTACCTGGTTCGCAATGACGCAGGCGCGGTTGGTAGCCTCGGCTTCGACTTCCTCGGGCCGCGACATTTCGTGGCCCTCGGGTCCTGTCACGCCCGCTGCCAACAGCTTCTTCGTGTTCTGCAATGTAAGAACGACAAGCGTTGAGACTGGGAATAGGCGTATAGGAAGAGCGATATCCTCAGCCTGTCTCTCTGGATTTAACCAAGGAAGAGGCTATAATGCCGTTGGCTTTGAATGGGCGTGTGTTACATATATCTATAGGATTAATTGACGTCGTCGTCCCAGTTAATAATATAATTGTCGGTTTACGGGGGAGGCTGTGCGAGCGGGGCAGCAGGCTCTCCCAAGATTCTTGTACCGTTAATGAATTGCTGCATAGCAGCTTTCTTTTTACGTGGGAATATGCCGAGCTAATTTAAAGTGTGCTCGTGAGCACAAGAGTATAGCGGACGAGTTTGGATGATCGTGAGTAAGGGGAATTGTTTTCAATACAACGTTTGTCAAGTTGTATTGGGTTTTAAGATGATGAGATTGTGTTTTGAGTGAGGTTTAGAGATTTAATAAGGGCAGAAAATCATCGTTTTGCGCGTGCGCGTACCGGTTTGTCAACTTGAACTTAATCTGTACACGATAATTAGAACGAAACGTTTAGAAAATTTAAAATGCAAAATTTGTATTTGTTTTTTTTTCGAGTGTTCTGAAGCTTAACGTCTACCGGTTAACAAAAAGTCATCGCATGGTATTTTAAATGCAGGAGAAAAAAGCTCATGCAGGTTTTATGCTACCAGACTACATTTTTTAATTAGTCGATTGAGATTATTTGTGCTAATCTATCGACAAGCAGCGGAAAATTATAATCTCTTTGACCTGTCGATAGTAACCGTAAACATTCATGAGTGTATAATGATGATTAACAAGGAAAAAGTAATCTTCGAGTAAATAAAATTATTGATAAAGCTCTACAATATTTAAAACAAACAATCATTAAAAGCTCATCACATTTAAAATTGATTTTTTAATTACAATAGTGGGCAAAATTTCAAGAAAATTTTAATGTAATTACGTACGTACGGTGAAATAAAATTTAAATTAGAATGCGAATTTTTTATGTAATTAAAGTTTAAATTTTAACAAGACCTAAAATTACAACTTGGTTTGATTTTCACTTTGCTAAAGAAAAATTTCTTCATTCTTTCTCTAATAGTTTTTTAAAACCTAATAAATTAAACATATCCGCGTAAATTACCATCAATATAAAAAACTTTCTGTTATGGTTTTTTGAACATTTTTTTAATAATAACTAATCATTTTATAAAAAATAATCTCCTACAATAAAGAGGCTTTATTTTTAAAATAAGTATGTTGCTGTAAGAGTGAATACGCACCTCATAAATAATGTCGCCATTCTCAGCGTGTACCATGGCCACGGCTCCGAGGCTCTTGCAAATCTTGAAAGCTTCGATTAGTTCGGGATCCCGGAGCATGAATAAGTCGCGATACGCCATGAAGAACTTGAAACTATTGACGCCGTGTTGCTGGACCAGCGTTGCCATCTCTTCTTTCGTCTGCGGGAAGAAACGACATGAGGAAGAATATTCTAGCTTCTCATTTCTTTTCTTTTCCTATCTTCATACACACATCGAAAGTCAAAAGGACGTTTCTTGGTTAAAGCACGTTAGCTTTCGGCAAATAGGACTGAATTATTAATAGACCGGAACTTCCGTAGAGCACGTATATAATATGTATCCGACACTTTATCGGCACTTTGAAGCTTTCGATCTATAGCCCGAGCTTAATTATACCCTTTATCGATCGGAAGCAGCGTCGAGAAAATTTTGATAGCCTTTTCGTACGAGAATAGATTGTAAGCTCGCTATCAAGATATATAAACTTCTCACGAAAGCGAGAAATTCATTTCGTCGTGTATGTATATCGCGCCCAGCCTACGAAAACTTTGTAACAAATCGCTCGTATTACCGATCCCGCAAGCTTAACTGTGCCAGAGCTCTATATTCGAAACTGTACGAAACGAAAAAAAAAATTATCCAGGCTACAACTTTTGTCGAAACGAGAGACCACTCACGGAAGTCGGGCAAGCGAGAAAGAGAGAGAAAAAGGGCAGGAAAAAAGGAACGAGGAGGAGTCGTGGACAGAAGCACGCGCCAAGTTACGAGTCGTCATCGCGAGGTCGTCGTGCCGGTTGCGACCGCCCACGACACGGTTCGCACGCCAGCGACTCTAGTGTCCGTGTGTCCGCGTGTGCGCACGGAAAACGCTTGCCTGCGGGATAAGGAGCTCCGATTATCATCCGACCGAGTGTACAAGCGCCTGTACGTGTACACAAGCTCTCGGCAATTAGCCTGTCTTCCCGCGAGGGAGGTAGGGCGCGATTGTGCAGAGAAAATCCTCTCGCCATTGATTCGGATTAGCCTGGATAATATAGATCGCAGGTAAACGCCTCATCTCTCTTTCCTGTGAAAAACTCCGCGCTATCTCGGTCTCTGGGTCTCTTCGCACTACCGGCAGCTAAGGCGTATGTAAGTTCGCACGAGAGAAAGAGAGAGAGCGAGACCAGCTGAGAATATCGGAGCCAGACACGCGACCGCCCCGTCTAATTATAATATTCACCTGAATCTATCGCGGAAGAAGTAGGAAAGGGGGAGGAATAAGCCGGTATAAATGAACTGGCGCATGATTATTTGATTGCATCTCGCCCGCGAGTGTGTACGTGTACACGTGTGTGCGTGAGCGAGTCTGCGGTCGAATGAATTACGGCCTACGACCTACTTCGATCACGAACTCTTTTTAACTACTTCTTTTTTCTTCTCTTTCCTTCGCTTCTCGTGGATACACACACACACACACACGGAAGCGTTACACACATTTGTATATATTCGTATACGTAGGTGACGCTAATTAAGAAGCTAATCTTATATTTACATTTGACCGGCATATACTACTCTGTTGCCTTGGCAATGTCGCGCCACACCGTTCGAATTGATTTTCCAGCCAAGATAGACCCAACATTGGAGTATATCAAGTCCGTAAGATAAGCTAAAGTGCCGCGGAAGAAAGACGTGGGGGTAAAATACACAAAATGAAGGTTAGCTCGCGTACCTTGTTGTTCCAGCTGGTGACGGCAACGTGGAGGGCGTAGTCGCAGCAGACCTTCTCGTCTGCGGTGATCCTGTACCTCTCGTATGCCTCGAGCAGTCCCTCCTCGGGCTTTGGTATGACGAAGTCGATGATGGTGGTCGTGCCACCGGCCACCGCGGCCTTGGTGCCCTGGTAGAAGTCGTCGACCGACTTGGCGCCCATGAGCTCGAGCTCGAAGTGCGTGTGGGGATCGATGCCGCCTGGCATCACGTACTTGCCCCGGGCGTCTATGCTCCGGGTGCCGCCTGGTATTATCAGGTTGCGACCGAGCTGTCTGCGTGTTTCGTTAATATTTAGCGACGGAGCTTTTAATAAGAGGGTGCATTGTGTTGTGAGCTTGGATGAGCTTTTGAGGGATGCAACCTCGATAATATTGACAATGTTTTGGGATTGTGGTCATTGGGTGTATTGGCTTGCGGATACGCAGGGAAAAAAAGCGCAAGAAAGTTGAAGCATTATCCGAGATGATCTCGGAAAAGGTCGTATACTAATGTTACTTATACGTTAAAAAATTCAACTCACTTGATAATTCCATCTTCGATGTAAATATCGGCGTCAAAAATGCCGTCCTCGTTGACGACCTTGCCATTTTTAATGAGCAGTCGGTTCTGCGCGCTCTGCAACAATAAAAAAAACAACGTCGATATCATATTAGTTAAACGTCACCGGCTTGAGCTAGCTTGTATATACAAAGTCGTTAAAGATTACAAATTATCTCTAATAAGCAAAACAGCGAACTGCGCTTCTTCCGCTATACGAGCTCTGTTTTCGATAAGCCTTACTCCGAGCTCTGTATACACCAAAGCTTTTAACCCAGGACCGCATCAATGTACATAATCCCTTCGGCAAATGTCAAAACCGCAGCTCCCCAGATCCACGTAACTTCATCATAAATCTCCCTTCTCTTCGCACACGCGTGGATGGACTTTTCCGAAATCCTATAGGCTAACTTTGGAGAGTGCAAGCTTGTCCATCAAACAAGCTCAGGCTAAACTCCGATGCAGCCCTGGGGCGTAAAAGTCTTTTCACGGAGAGACATATCAATATCGCGCGATGGAGAGCCAACAGAGAAGAAGGGTGCGAGAACCCCATGGAAAAAAGCTGCGTCCCCTCTCTCTCTGGCAGCGGGGGCGGCGGGGGGAGCTAAGAGTCTAAATATCGCCGCTTTGTCGCATTAATGCGCACAGGCAGGCGCGCAACTTCAACCCCCCATACGCGTGTGCCTCGCGGCGGCGGCAGACAGGCACGCTCTTTCTCTCCAAGCCGGCTTATGGATTTTCCCTCTGGCGCCGTCGCGTCCGGATTCGTCATCCAGCCCTATAACGCGCCTCTCTGCCTCCAGGGTGGCTCTTTCTTTTTTTTTATTTCCTACCAACAGCCGCCGAGTCACTTGCCGAGAGAGAGAGAGAGAGAGAAACCTATGCCTCCTCACTCGACAGCCGCCCCCTATCGTATACACGTGCGCGTGCTACACTGTTAAAAATAATCTGAAACCTAGCACCATTTTAAGACGAATTTTGAATTTTCATTTCAAAAATTGCATTGTAATAGAAATTTAATACATATC